>JAABKJ010007831.1:0-11596 GCA_011634705.1 Andricus grossulariae
TCTTTAAGTATTTAAAATCTTTGTGAAATCTCGCAATTTCTGCGAAATCTTTTTAAATTGTTGTAAAAGATTTGAAACCTTTGTTAAATTTTTTGAAATCTTTTGAAATTGTTATGAAATCTTTGAAATATTTGCGAAAGCTTTCTTTAATCTTTGTTTGTGAAATCATTTGTGTTCTTTTGAAATCATTGAAATCTTTGTGAATTCGTTAAAATCTCTTTAAGTATTTAAAATCTTTGTGAAATCTCGCAATTTCTGCGAAATCTTTTTAAATTGTTGTAAAAGATTTGAAATCTTTGTTAAATTTTTTGAAATCTTTTGAAATTTTTATGAAATCTTTGAAATATTTGTGAAGGCTTTCTTTAATCTTTGTTTGTGAAATCATTTGTGTTCATTTGAAATCATTGAAATCTTTGTGAATTCTTTAAAATTTCTTTAAGTATTTAAAATCTTTGCGAAATCTTGCAATTTCTGCGAAATCTTTTTTAAATTTTTGTAAAATATTTGAAATCTTTGTGAAAATTATTGAAATTTTTATGACATCTTTGAAATATTTGGGAAAGCTTTCTTTAATTTTTGTGAAATTTTTTATGTTCGTTTGAAATCAATGAAACCGTTTTAAAATAGTTTAACATCATTGAAATGTTTGTGAAATCTTTCGTATTCGTTTGAAATCATTAAAATACTTGAAATCGTTTGAAATCTTTATGAAATTTCTACGAAATCTTTGAAATATTTGTGAAATCTTTTGTATTCATTTGGAATCATTAAAATATTTTTAATCTGTGTAAAATCTTTTGAAATCTGGAGGATTTAGAACTGAAAACGTGACTTTTGATCTTCAAAAACACTGAAATTAAAAAAAAATTTGATTTATACATCTGTAAAATTGAACAATTTTCAATTGTAACTCTTTAAAATTATGTATAGAACTTTGAATGGTAAATCTTTGAAATTGTATAGCTTCTAAATTGGACAATTTACAATTAATAATTGAGCAAGTTTTAAGTTTTATAATTTAAAATTTTGTAATTTTGACGCGTTCCATTCGAAATTTCTTCAATTTGGAAGATTTAGAATTGAAAACTTGACTTTTGATCTCCAAAAACACTCAAATTTAAGAAAATGTTGATTTATACATCTTTAAAATTGAACAATTTACAATTCTTCAAAATACTACTACTCTTCAAAATTGCAGAACTTTTAATGGTAAATCTTTGAAATTGAATAGCTTTTAATTTTGACAATTTACAATTAATAATTATGCAAGTTTTAAGTTTGACAATACAAAATTTTGTAATTTTGATGCTTTATATTCGAAATTTCTTCAATTTAGAAGATTTAGAATTGAAAACTTGACTTTTGATCTTCAAAAACACTCAAATTTAAGAAAATTTTTATTTATACGTCTTTAAAATTGAACAAATTTCAATTGTAACTTTTCAAAATTTTAGATCTTTGGATGTTAAATCTATGAAATTCAATAGCTTTTAATTTTGAAAATTTACAATTAATAATTATGCAAGTTTTAAGTTTTACAATAAAAAATTCTGTATTTTTGACGCTTTATATTCGAAATTTCTTCAATTTGGAAGATTTATAATTGAAAACTTGACTTTTGATTTCAAGTTTTGAGAATTGTTATTTTTCATATTTAAAATTGAAGGGTTTTCAATTGTAACTCTTCATAATTTTACAACTTTAAGTGGTAAATTTTGAAGAATTAAGTGTTTTTAATATTGAAAATGTATAATTGAAAGTGATGCAATTTTTAAGTTTTACAATTAAAAATTATATAATTTAAATACCTTATATGCGAAATCAATCAAATTAACTTAACTATTTATTTCTTTGTTTCTAATTCTCGCTCGGATAAAAGCTTATATTTAAATCAAAGTTACAGATAACTGAAAGTCGATTAAAATTAAAATTAAATTGAAATTAAAATTGTATGAAAGCCGATGTAGTTAAATTTAAGCATATATTTTAATTTAATAACTAGGTAATCAAAATAAGGAAAATGTAATAAGCGCGCTATTTTTGCTAGATTATTAATAATTGATTATTAATTGAATTGTTTTTTGTGCTTATATAGTATTGCAGTTTTATCTTTGTTTGCGGAAGACAAAAATGGTGTAGTAAATACGAAAAATATTGTAGTTAAAGAAACTATAACAGAAGATAAGGAGCCATCAGAGTTAAAAACACAAGTAAGATATTTTTCTATATGTTAAGTATTTAGAGAAAAAATAATAATTTATTGAGTGTGTCTCGAATAAGTAATACTGATTTTAACAGTTTTTAACTTTTTATTATAACTAAATAATAACAGTTTTCAATTCTGATGAATAAGGCTGAACTTTAGATTTTTATAAGTGATTTAAACAATTTTGATTGTATTTTAGGATGGAATTAGGGTATTAGAAGCATTATCTGCAACTGGTTTGCGTAGTATAAGATACGCAAAAGAAGTAAAAGGCATAAAATGTATCGTGGCAAACGATATTGCAACCAGAGCAATCGAGGCAATTAAAAAAAATATTGCACATAATGGAGTGGAAAATATTGTGGTACCGAGCCATGAAGATGCAACGTAAGTTTTTAAATTTTTATTTAAAAAGCAGTATGTATTCTATCCATAATTGGATGATTTTTGTTCAGGGCCTAAATTGTTTCAAATTCTGAACTGCACACCTTTTGTGTATCGATAACAGGCCGAAATTCTTGAAAAAAATGAAAAATTAAGAGATTTTTCACGAAACTAGGAGAATAAATGATTTTAAATAAAATAATGTAGGTGCTATGATAAATTCAATTTTAAACGCTTTAAATTCCTAATATTTCAAGTAAAAATAGTATATTTTTAACAAATTAGATTAATTTTTTACCAAAAAAGACGAATTTTCAACTAAAAAAAAAATCAGTTTTCAACGCAAAATGTAATAGTTAAACTGAAAATACAAGTTTTCAATAAAAGAGTTCAATTTTCAACCAAATTAATAAAATTCCAAGCTAAAAAGACCAATTTTCAACAAAAAAAAACGAATTTTCAACATAATAGTTAAATTTTCGAACAAAGAGATTAATTTTCAACTAAAACGATGAATCTCCAACCAAAAAATATATTTCCACCAAAATTCAATTATTTTCAAACCAAAAAGACGAATTTTTAGCAAAAGAGTTAAATTTTCAACAAAAAAAGATTTTTAGTTAAGAAAGAAAAAAAAATTGTAACCAAATTCTTGAAATTTCAAGCCAAAAAGACGAATTGTTTACAAAACAGTTGAATTTCCAACACAAAAATATTAATTTTCAACAATAAAGGTAATGTTCAAGAAAATAGTTGAATTATCAACCCGAAACTATGAATTTTCAAAAACAAAAGTTAATTTTCAACTAAGTGACTTAATTTTCTACCAACTTATTGATTTTTAAAACCAAAAATACGAATTTCCTATAAAAAAATTGAACTATCAGCCCAAAAATATGAATTTAAAAAAAAAAGTGAATTTTCAACCAAATAGTTGAATTTCCATCCCGAAAATATGAATTTTCAACAAAAAACTTATTTTTCATCGCGAAAATATGCATTTTCTGAAATAAAAGTTAATTTTCAACCAAGTGGCTTAATTTTCTACCAACTTATTGATTTTTAAACCAAAAAGACGAATTTCCTACAAAACAGTTTAACTATCAGCCCAAAAATAGGAATTAAAAAAAAAAAAGTCAATTTTCAACCAAATAGTTAAATTATCAACCCAAAAATGTGATTTTTCAACAAAAAATTAATTTTTAACCAAATTATTCAATGTTCAGCCCAAGAAAAAGAATTGCCTACAAAATAGTTGAAATATTAACAAGAAAATATAAATTTTTAACAAAAAAGGTAATTTTCATCTCGAAAATATGAATGGAAGAGTTAATTCTCAACCAATGTCTTAATTTTCTACCAATCTATTGAATTATGTACCCAAAAATGTGATTTAAAAAAAAAATTAATTTTCAACAAAATAGTTTAATTATCAATCAAAATAGTTAAATTTTGAAGCCAAAAAGACAAATTTTCTACAAAACAGCTGAATTTCCAATCCGAAAATATGAATTTTCAACCAAAAAAATGAATTTTCAACATAATAGTTAAATTTTCAAATAAAGAGATTAATTTATAACTAAAACGATGAATCTCTAACCAAAAAATATATTTTCAACAAAAAAAGATTTTTCAGTTAAAAAAGAGAAAAAAAATTGTAACCAAATTCTTGAAATTTCAAGCCAAAAAGACGAATTTTTTACAAAAAAGTTAAATTTCCAACCCAAAAATATTAATTTTCAACAATAAAGGTAATTTTCAAGAAAATAGTTGAATTATCAACCCGAAAATATGAATTTTCAAAAACAAAAGTTAATTTTGAACTAAGTGGCTTCATTTTCTACCAACTTATTGATTTTTTAAACCAAAAAGATGAATTTCTTATAAAACAGTTGAACTATAAGCCCAGAAATATGAATTTTCAACAAAAAAGTCAATTTTCAACCAAACAGTTAAATTATCGACCCAAAAATGTGATTTTTCAACAAAAAATTAATTTTTAATCAAATTATTGAATTTTCAATCAAAGCAGTTAAATTTTGAAGCCAAAAAGACAAATTTTCTACAAAACAGTTGAATTTCCAATCCGAAAATATGAATTTTCAACCAAAAATTAATTTTCAACCCAATTATTGAATTTTCAACCCAAGAAGACGAATTTTCTACCAAATAGTTGCATTATTAAACGGAAAATATAAATTTCTGAAAAAAGTTAATTTTCAACTAAATAGTTAAATTGTCTACCAAAATAGTGAAATTATCAGCCAAAACAGATTAATTTTCAACTAAACAGCAAACAGTTGTATTTTTGATTAACAAAAGATGATATTTCTACCAAGAGATGAATTTTCAACAAAAGAGTTGAATTTTCAACTAAAAAGAATAACTTTTAAGCAAAATTATTGAATTATCGACAATATAATTAATTTTTTAATCCTAAAATAAAATTATTAACTAAAAAAGATGAATTCTCAACCAAAAATATGAATTTTGAACAAAAAATTTCATTTTCATCGCAAAAATATGAATGAAAAAAAGTTAGTTTTTGACCAAGTGCCTTAATTTTCTATCAAATTGTTGAATTATCAACCAAACATATGATTTTTCACACAAAAAAATAGTTTTCAACAAAATAGTTTGATTTTCTGCCAAAAAGACAAATTTTTTACAAAACAGTTGAATTTTCAACCCAAAAATATGAATTTTCAATCAAACAGTTTAATTTTATACAATAATAGTTAACTTTGGAAGCCAAAAAGACAAACTTTTTACAAAACAGTTAAATTTTCAACCATACAGTTTAATTTTCTACAATAATAGATAAATTTTCAACCCAAAAAGACGAATGTCCTACAAAACAGTTGAACTGATAGTTCAACAGTATGAATTTTCAACAAAAAAGGTAATTTTTAACCAAATAGTTGAATTATGAACCCAAAAATATGATGTTTCAACAACAAAATTAATTTTCAATCCAATTATGGAATTTTCTACAAAATAATTGAATTCTTAACCGGAAAATATACATTTTTAACAAAAAAAGGTAATTTTCAACCAAATTGTAGAATTTTCTAACAAAATAGTTAATTCTTTAACCAAAACAGATTAATTTTCAACTAAACAGCAAACAGTTGCATTTTTGAGGAAAAAAAGATCAAATTTCTACCAAGACATAAACTTTCAACAAAAGAGTTGAATTTTCAACCAAACAGAATAACTTTTAAGCCGAATTGTTGAATTATCGACAAAATAATTAGATTTTGAATCCTAAAATAAACGTATTAACTAAAAAAAATTAATTCTCAACCAAAAATATAATAGAAGACTTTCCAACCAAAAAGAATGAACTTTTAATAAAAAATAGTTGGATTTTCTTAATGGGTTCTATTAATTCAGTTCGAATTTAAGTGGGAAATTATTGTAGACTAAAGAATAACAGTTTAAATAAACATTGAAGCTCATTTTTAATACTTTAGAAATATTATGTTAGAAAACTAGAAATTTTCTTAGAGAATAAAGTTAATTTTCCACTGCAGGTTTTGATTTCAGACTGCATAAAGTGTGCCGGACCTAACAACATTTTAGGCCCTATTTTTGTTGTTTTGCATTCAAGATTAAAAAATGTCATATTGAAACCTTAAAAATTGCAATAACACCGACGACCTACATATTTTTTATTTAAATCTTAAATTACTTTTAAATTTCAGAATGGTCATGTATCAAAATAGAAAAACTCGTTTCGATGCTATCGATTTAGATCCATACGGATGCCCCTCAATATTTCTCGACGGGGCAGTGCAATCTGTTTCTGAAGGAGGATTGCTTTTGGTAACAGCAACTGATATGGCCGTTTTAGCAGGAAATTCGCCAGAGACTTGCTACGTGAAATACGGAGCCGTATCTTTAAAATCGAAGGCCTGCCATGAAATAGTAATATCCTAATGTCAAATTACATTCTCTTATTCTTACCCCCTATGAACTGATCAATAAATTACAAAATTTAACATTTTTTTTTATATCTAATTAGGCTCTGCGAATTTTATTGCAACATATTTCATCCCATGCGGGACGATACGGTCGTTACATCCAACCACTTCTTTCTGTAAGTGCAGATTTCTACATCAGAGTTTTCGTCCGAGTTTTTACTGGTCAGAAAAAATGTAAGGAAAATACAACGAGATTAGGAATGCTTTATCAGTGCCATGGATGTGAAAGTATGACGATTCAGCCATTGGGTACAAAATCACCGTCTGGAGGTTTCAAATTACCCGGGGGACCAATTGTGGATCAACTTTGCAAATATTGTCAGCATAAGCATCATGTAAGGAGAATTTGAGACATAAATTGTATTTGGAAATCAGGGTTATTACAGAAGTCCGATTTCAAAATTTGATGAGTTTTCCAGGTCTGTTTATGAAAATATTTAAAAGATTTCAAAGAAATTCATAAAGATTTAAAAAAGATTTTCAAGATTTCTAACAAATTGACAAAGATTTCAAAGATTTTGCAAGGATTTCAGAAAATTGCCAAGATTTCGCAAATATTTTAGAAAGATTTATAGATTTCAAACAAAGTCTTAAAGATTTCACTTTTATTTTAAGAGATTTCAAAAAATATCACAACGATTTTAACGATTTCACACACAATCAAAAAGATTTCAAAATATTTCAGAATATTTCAAAGATTTCGCGAATATTTTAGAAATATTTCAAAGAAATTGACAAAGATTTCACAAAATTTTCAATGATACAAATATTTCAAAATATTGCAAAAGATTTCACAAAGATTCCAAAACATTTCAAAAGATTTAAGAAATTTCTTAAAGATTTCAAAGAAATTCACAAAGGGTTCAAAAGATTTTAATGATTTCACAAATATTTCAGAAATATTTTTAATATTTCAAAGAGATTCACAAAGATTTCCGTGATTTTACAAATATTTCAAAAAATTTCAAAGATTTCAATAGATTTTAAGGATTTTATAGATTTCATAGAGATTTCAAAAGATTTCAGCGATTTTACAAATATTTGAAAAGATTTCAAAAGATTTCAGAAGATTTTTAAGATTTCCCAAAGATTATAAAAAATTTCAAAAGATTTCAGAAATGTCTTAAATATTTAAAAGAAATTCACAAAGATTTCAACAAATTTCACAATTATTTCAGAAGATTACATAGTTTTCGCAATTATTTACAATGATTTCACAAAAATTTCAAAAATTTCAATAGATTCAAAAGATCTTAAAGATTTCACAAAGATTCCAAAAGATTAGAATTATTTCGCGAAGATTTCAAACATTTCAGAAAGATTTTGAAGATTAAAAAGAAATTCACAAAGATTTTAAAACATTTTTCACCAAAATTTTAACGGTTTCACCTATATTTTAAAAGTTTTCAACGATTTTACCAATATTTCAAAAGATTTAAAAGATTTCGCAAAGTTTTAAGAAATATCTTTAATATTTTAAAGAAATTCACAAATATTTCAAAAGATATCAGAATGATTTTAAAGATTACAAAGAAATTCACAAAGATTTCACAAAGAATTTAATTATTTCACAAATATTTCGAAAGAGTTAAAAGATTTCTCAAAATTTTAAGAAAAATCTTCAATATTTTAAAGAAATTGACAAAAATTTCAGTGTTTTGACAAATATTTCGCAAATATTTCAGAAGGATTTTAAAGATTTCAAAGAAATTCACAAAGATTTCAAAATATTTCATAATGACTTAAACGATTTCACCAATATTTCAAAATATTTCAGAAAGATTTGAAAGATTTCAAATATTTCAATGAAGTCACAAACCTTTCAAAAGATTTGACAAATATTTCAGAAAGATTTGAAAGAAATTCATAAAGATTTTACAAATATTTCACAAAGATTTCAACAAAGTCACAAATATGTCAAAGGATTTCAGAAATATTTTAAATATTGTAAAGAAAAGTTCATAGATTTCACAGAGAATTTAATGATTTCACAAATATTTCAAAAGATTTGAAAGAATTCACAAATATTTCACCAATTTTTCAAAATATTTCAAAAAATTTGAAAGGTTTTAATAGATTCAAAAGATTTTAAAGATTTTAATGTCTTCAATGATGTTAAAGATTTCAATTATTTGAATGAATAAAAGATTTCAATGATTTCAACGTTTGCGCCCAGAGTTAAAACATTTCAGAAGGATTTTAAAGATTACAAAGAAATTCACAAAGATTTAAAAATATTTCATAAAGACTTAAACGATTTCACCAATATTTTAAAAGATCACAAAAGATTTCCCAAATATTTCAGAAAGATTTGAAAGATTTCAAATATTTTACAAAGATTTCAATGAAGTCACAAACACTTTTTAAAAGATTTTAAAAGCTTTCAGAAATATTGGAAATAGTCCAAAGAAATTCACACAAATTTCAAAAAGATTTCAAAAGATTTCATAAAGATTTCAACGATTTCTCAAATATTTCAAAATGATTTCAAAGATTTAAAAGAAATTCATAAAGATTTCACAAATCTTTCAAATATTTCACAAAGATTTCAATGAAGTCACTAACCTTTCAAAAGATTTGACAAATATTTCAGAAAGATTTGAAAGAAATTCATAAAGATTTTACAAATATTTCATAAAGATTTCAATAAAGTTACAAATATTTCAAAGGACTTTAGAAAATTTTTTAAATATTTCAACGAAATTCTCATAGATATAACAGAGAATTTAATGATTTCAAAAAAATATTCCAAAACATTTAGAAGAATTCGCAAATATTTCAGAAATTTTTTTAAGATTTCAAAGAAACTTACAAATATTTTGCAAAGATTTCAATAAAGTCACAAACATTTCATAAGATTTTATAAAAAGTTTAAAGATTTCAAAGAAATTCATGAAGATTACACATACACACAGATTTAAAAAGTTTTTTCAAGAATTTAATAATGTCACAAATATTTCAAAAGATTTCGCAAAGATTTCAATGAAGTCACAAACATTTCAAAAGATTTCAGAAATTTTTTAAAGATTTCAATGAAATTCACAAATATTAAAAAATTTTCTTAAAGATTTCAATGAAGTCCAAAACATTTTAAAAGATTCCAGAAATATCTGAAATATTTTAAAGAAATTCACAGTGATTGCACAAAGAATTCAATGATTTCACAAATATTTAAAAATATTTCAAAGTATTTTAAAGATTTTGCAAATAGTTCAGAAAGATTTCAATAGACTTTAAAGATTTTAAGTGATTTTTCGAAAGGATGTACACCATATTTCAAGAGTAGCAACCCTGGCAGTATTTTTTTCAAGAGAGTGAGAAAAATGAAAAAAAAACTTAACTTGAGAAATAATTTTTTTCAGGTTGGCGGCCCCTTGTGGTTGGATCCTTTGCATGACCAAAACTTCGTTTCGAGATTATTGTGTAAAGTGGAGGAATTGGAATTGGGAACTTGGAAAAGGATACAAGGGGTTTTAAATGTTGTGAGAGAAGAACTTGACTGCCCTTTGTATTATACTCTTGACCGACTGGTATGGTTTGAAAGATTTAAGAAATAAGTAGTTAAAGATAAGCGTATTTAAAATCAACCATTTTTATTTCACTTTTGCATTAAAAATCGGAATTTCTTTCCAGATGTCTATTGTGAGATGTGACACGCCATCCATGGTATTATTTAGATCAGCGGTATTAAATGCAGGATACAGAGTCTCGTATTCACACGCAAATAAGATTTCAATAAAGACTGATGCGCCTAATGATGTAATTTGGGACATCGTTCGAGCTTGGGAAAAGGTACGAAATTTATATTTTTTAAAGCTTCAATTAATTTTTTATAGCCTGAGTATTTAGCGACATTTAAAACCTGGAATTCGTCTTGAATTTCATAAGAATTCAGAAAATTTCAAAGATTTTGCAAATATTCCAGAAAAATTTTAATAGTCACAAACATTTCAGAAGATTTCACAAAGAATTTAATGATTTTACAGATATTTCAAAATATTTCAGAAGATTTCAAAGATTTCGGAAATATTTCAGAAAGATCGCAAAGAAATTCACAAATATTTCATAAAGATTTGAATGAATACACACGCATTTCAAAAGATTTAAGAAATATCTAAAATATTTCAAAGAAATTCACAAAGATTTCACAAAGTATTCGATAATTTCACATATATTTCAGAAGATTTCAAAGATTTCGCAAATATTTCAGAAAGATTCTAAAGATTTCAAAGAAATTCACAAAGATTTTAATAGTCATAAACATTCCAAAAGATCTCACAAAGAATTTAATGATTTCAAAAATATTTCAGAAGATTTCAAAGATTTCGGAAATATTCCAGAAAGATTGCAAAGAAATTCACAAAGATTTCAATGAATTCACAAAAAATTCAAAAGATTTCAGAAATATCTGAAATATTTCAAAGAAATTCACAAAGATTTCAAGAGATTTCACAAAGGATTCAATAACTTCACATATATTTCAGAAAGATTATAAAGATTTCAAAGTTATTCACCAAGATTTTAATGAGGTCACAAACATTTTAAAAGATTTCAGAAATTTCTTAAATACTTTAAAGAAATTCACAAAGATTTCTTATTATTATTATATTATTTTAATTTTATTATATATTATATTATATTTCTTAAAGCTTCAATTAATAATCTATAGTCTGAGTATTTAGCGACATTTAAAACCTGAAATTCATCTTGAATTTCAGAAGATTTCAAAGATTTTGCAAATATTTTAGAAAGATTTTAATAGTTACAAACATTTCAAAAAATTTCACAAATAATTTAATGATTTTACAAATCTTTCAAAATATTTCAAAAGATTGCAAAGAGTTCGGAAATAATTCAGAAAGATTGCAAAGGAATTTACAAAGATTTCACAAAGATTTCAATGAACACACGCACATTTCAAAAGATTTCAGAAATATCTAAATTATTTCAAAGAAATTCACAAAGATTTCACAAAGTATTCGATAATTTCACATATATTTCAGAAGATTTCAAAGATTTC
>JAABKJ010007832.1:0-11595 GCA_011634705.1 Andricus grossulariae
ACAAAACGCGCATTCCCAGGACTGTATTAAATATCCCTATAACCACAGAAATAATTCACAACCCTCAAGAAATACCCCTACCACATTTAACGAACCCCGTCTCGACTGCCTTCATCTAAAATCGCCACAAAAATTTAAATTCATAATAATAACAAAACGCGCATTCCCAGGACTGTATTAAATATCCCTATAACCACAGAAATAATTCACAACCCTCAAGAACTACCCCTACCACATTTAACGAATCATGTCTTGACTGCCTTAATCTAAAATCGCCAAAAAAGTTTCAAATTTATAATAATCACAAGACGCGTACTTTCAAAACTGCAGCACATTTCCTCATAACCACGCAAATATTAAACAACCCTCAAGAACTATCACTACCACATTTAACGTACTACATCTCGACTGCTTTTATCTAAAATCGCCAAGAACATTTTTGATGTATCATAATCACAAAACGCGCGTTTCCAATCCTGTAATATATATCCTTATAACCACAGAAATATTTAACAACTCTCAGGAACCCTATTATTACCATTACTATTACTATTACTATTACCCCTACTATTTTTGGATAAAGGCATTCGAGGCGTGGATCGTTAAATGTGGTAGAGGTAGATCTGGAGGATTCTTGGATGTGCGTGTCTTGTGATTATTATCAATTGAATATTTTTTGGCGATTTTAGATGAATGACATTCGAGACGTGGTTCGTTAAATGTGGTAGGGGTAGTTCATGAGGGTTTCTGGATATTTCTGTTGTTATGAAGATATTTAATACAGTCTTGAAAATGCGCGTCTTGTGATTATGATCAATTGAAAATTTTCTTGGTGATTTTAGATAAAAGTAGTCGGGATGTGTTTCGTTAAATGTGGTATGTGTAGTTCTTGAGGGTTGTTAGATATTTTTGTTGTTATAACGATATTAACTACAGTTCCGAAAATCTGCCGATAGGGGTAGTTTCGTAAATCGGAATAATACTTATTGCCTGGTTTCCTCTAAAAAGAAGGATGTTTCATCTTCTTGAGATTCTGCGAATTGACAAGTACGATCTGCTTGATTTAAAATGGATATTTGGTTACAAATTTATGAATTTACTGAAAATTTGTCTTACGGCAAAATCTTCAAATATTTTGTTGAAACTTCAACTATTTTGTTAAATTCATCTTAGCTGTTCTAAAGTTCAACTGCTTTGTGAAAAATTCGTTCTTTTGCAGTGAAAGTTCACCTTTTATGGCAGAAAGGTCATATTTCTTAGCTTACAATTCATTTCGTTTGGCTGAAGATGAACTTTTTTGTCGAAAATTCAATTTTTGGGGTTGAAAATGTACCTGTCGTCGAAAAAAAATCATCTTTTGAGACTTGAAGATTTAAGTGTTTGCTTGACAATGCAAATCCTAAATTTTTTAGTCCATTCCCATATTATTGTCTAGGGCAAAATATTAAACTCGCATTCGGGAGAGTTATAATTTAACATCATTCATTAAAAGTGGTTTCACGCATAGAAGCTGATGTCGTATTTGTATTTGTAAGACTTAAAATATTCATATATTGTCTACAAATATTAAAAGTACGGTTATTAATTGTTTCTTTGGAGTGAAGTAATTCAGTTGCAGGAATTTTATTGTTGCAGTACAAAAATATTGGGAACTAATATTAAGAGCAAGACAAGTGCCGTGCTCGTTGGTTCTGTACCGAAAGGCAAAAAAGAACTTTGCCATTGCATTAGTTGAAATTGTTCTTTTTGCATCCTTCATACTCGAATGATGTACATAAACGTACTTTACTGTCGGCTCTTGCATTTCTCAAATTTTGAAGCCGATATTTCACGTATGGAAAAAGTTCTTAGGTCAAAATGTTGCAAAAAATGCATTCAGTTTTCATTTCGTCGAAAATAATTTTTTGCGAAATTCCCCCTCGAATATAGTACGTAAACGTAGTTTATTGTCTTCTCATACATTTAACCAAGTTTTTGTCCGATATTTTATTTCGAAAAAAAGTTCTTAGATTCAGAAAAAAATGCAGAAAATTGAAAAAGTGAGGCCGGTAAGGTAGGTATTTATGCGTGTCACATGCCCTTAACAGATACACTTTTAATTTGGTGCAAAAATTCTATTGCCGGGGAGCAGCGTGGGTTTATTTCTGGTAGGTCATCTTGCACTAACCTTGCTTTATACACTCAGTATATTGCGGAGGCGCTTGATGGTCATAAGCAAGTTGATGTAATTTACACTGATTTTTCTCGTCACACATGGGTCCGCTGTTATTTTATATTTATGTTAATGACATTATACAAATATTTATCACTGTTATGGCCTTACTTTTTGCTTATGATTGAAAAATGTACACCATCATTACATCCCTTGGGGACGCTGTTGCAGTTCAAAAAGATATTACCGCATTGTATATGTGGTGTCTGGAAAATGAGTTGACTAAATATTTCAAAGTGTAAAACGATGCGTTTTTCGCGAAAAATATATCCTCTCGAATTCCAATACTTGATAGAAGGGTCTGCCCTCGTAATTGTTCATGTAATGCGCGACCTTGGAATTTTTGTAGATGATAAACTCTCTTTCCTCCAGCATATTGATTATTGAACCGCTAAAGGTCTAAAGATGTTAGGATTTATCAAACGTCACGCTGTTGAATTTAAACAAACATACACACTATGCTTATTATATATCACGTTAGTTAGACCCATTGTAATGTACGGCTCAAAAGATTGGTCTCTAGATTACGCTACCATATTAAGAAACTGGACAGGGTTCAACATAGGTTTCTGTAGTGGGCGGCAATGAAGTTAGGTCTTCCTAATCCACGATTGTCGCACGATTATTCGCATATTACTGCTGCTTTAAATATCAGCTCTTTGAAGTCACATCGGAAAGCGCAAGATATTCTATTTATGCACAAGCTAGGCAATAGAAATATTACCTGTCCTCAATTACTTGAAAGTGTACACTTACATGTACCTGGTAGATCCCGGCGAAGCTCTACTGATTTATCTCATATATTTCATTTATATAAATTTAGATCTAGTTTCGGAGAACATTCACCAATATCTCGAATGACTAGAATCGCAAATGATTTAGATAAGAAAGGGCTTACTGTTATCGGCCCTTTATACTCTCGTTTCTACGCTAGTTTCAGATCGCACATTCTAGTTGATTTTTCTTGAGTTTAGATTAAGTTATATTTAGTATAGGTTTAGACTAACTAGAAATTAAATACTCTTTGTTGCTCACATCTGTAATTAGGCTATTTGCTCGTCATTTGAATAAATAAATAAATAACAAACTAAACACATTTTTGAAGATTCAGAAGAATCAATAGTTTTCAAAACTGGTAACAAGCTTCAGAAGTTATATAAATCCGAAAAAGATCCCATAGAAAAAATCTATAAAACGCACGTCGTTGATCAATTAACTTGTAAACAATGTGGATGGGTCTACATAGGTCAAACCCAAAGGGAACTTACAATAAAAATAAAGAGCATAGAGAAATGAAAACAACTTTTGTACTAAAACAGCCTTAGTAAAACATGCTGTCACCATGTTTCACACTTTTGATTACAACAATCCCATTATTTTAACCATAGAAAAAAATAGTCTAACATAACTCAAGTGCACTATTAATTTACATTTAAAATTTGATTTAGTTCAAATTGAGGAATTAACGTGCTTGCGATCACTCGTTTCACTCTACCACGTGACTGCATTAACCACCTTCCTCAAAATACATTCATCTCAGTATATAACCTCAAAAAACTGCAAGAACACACGTCACCACATGCGTCCTTGCTTTATTTCACACAAAACCGTATTTAAAAAAAAATTGATTTCGCGAGAACAATTCAAACAACATTTTCTTATAAGCTATATCTACAATATGTTAACAGAAACAAAAATTTGGAAAAAACACGCTTCAAAAAATTTCCCGTGAGCAGTTCGGGGTTATGTGTTCTACTATGCAACTTAAAAAGGAACTTTATTCTAAATTCAAGGTAATATTTCACAACCATCTTCACAATTATAGGCTCCTTCATAACTATATATCGGTAAACTAAAATAAAATAACCTGCATAGACCCATCTTCCATTCTAGGCATAGATGTGAACTTCCCAAATCTCTCGAAACGTCAGCATGTAATTCTTCGAAACACTCAAATGTTCGAGTAATCTCTCAATTCTTTTCTAAGTAATTGGAAATTTTTTGACTTCAGTCCAAACAGGGTATGTTATTTGTTCTTTCGCTTTCGTTAAAAGTCATTTACGATCTAACCTCTGTATCGCTCCTTATAGAGTCTTGAAGAGGGACTGGTACCAGACCGAAACGTTGACTAATGAGCTGGACCTAAAATAAACTAAATTTCTGACCGCTAAGCCTCATAAATTTGATTATCAATTTACTTGTACATTTAATCATTTTAAATGCGCGCGCCAACGGTAGCCAATCCAGCGGTTGACGCAACGCATGCGCAATAAGCAAAGATCCTAAAATTGGGAGCACTGTTCACTTAATTTTAATCAATGATTTATTTCACCATAAAACTCAATGCTCTTTTGGAGCAAGACGGATATAACGCCGCTTGTCGGCAAACGGATGAGTTCCACCCGTCAAGTGAAACTCGTAAGCTAGAACCTCTTTTCTCAGTACATCATGTACATGATATTCTAGTGGCTATAGGATCACTTTATTCTTGTCCGACCTCTCTTGAAAACGCAACTTTTGATGCATCCCTATTGAAAAATCCTACATAGTAAACTAAATTGGAACCTATTTGGGAACCCATATGGGATACTTTTTTGAATTCCTGTCTCAAATTACTATCCGAGATAGGAATATAGGATGGGAATTTTGCACATATCTTCGTGAAGAACAAATGAAAGACAACTGAGTTCTGAAAATGCAAGTTGGCTATTATTCCACTCAACGGTTTAAAATCTTTACAAATATGATATCTACATTGTAGACTGTCGAGTATAGAAATTAATTTTTAATATTTTTAAATGCTTAAAAATTAGTGAAATCATGACGGCTGGCATGGGGCAGCGAGGGAGAAACATATTTTCCCTTTAAAGTTTATGAAATAAGACACTAAATTATAATAGTGAAAAACAACAGATATTTTAAAGGGCTGGTCGAGATTCTACTCATGTTTTTCAATTATCACTTGACTCAATTCAACTTACACATGATTCGAAGTCCAACCCGCGATTCAACTCACATATGTTACATGAAAAAATATTTAGTTAGCTTTGTAAACTTCGACCAGATGTCGGCTCCGAAATCTACGACCACGATCCTTCTCCGAACGATAGATCCCAATGTAACCGCAGGTTTATGTCGTCCGACTCGTCACTTCCCCCAGCACCAGAAGACGATCGAGTTGGGAAAATCTCTTTATAAAAAACTAGAAAGAAAAGGCACGAGACACTGTTCATGGGTCATTCACCACTTCACTTCGGAATTCGAACCGATAATCAATATCACATCAAGAAATGAAGCGCATCGAACTGGGTCTCGGGAAAAGCTCACAAGTGCCCAGCACGAAAGTCCGAACGGAACTGATAAGAGAAAGCTTGATACTGCGCTGCTAATCTAAGCGAGCCACCACAACAACACTAATACTTCACGCCCGTGCTCGCAAGGCCTCGAGCGACAAACAATAAGAAATGTGACTGCACGGATGAATACCGCCAGGGGCAAGCTTCCAAAATAATCACAAACCTTATTATGAATAGTGAATGTCTCTCAATAATAAATTTATTTAGATATTTTTGTTAACTCAAATTGAATGGATTCAAGAGGCATTAACATGCCGCCCGCCTCGTCCTGTGAACGAAATAAATCAAAGTCAGATGGACGGTCAAATCGGAAATCTAAAACAGAACAAAGAGTAAAAATTGTTTCCGTCTGCCGTACCGCATCAAGCTGAACAGTACGGCACCCCATTAGACGAGATTATGTCCATTCACCGCGGAAGGTCAAGCCAGAAAGAGCAGCACTTGACTTGATAAAGTAGGCTCCGCCCGCCATGAGATACCGTGTCACACACGAGTTGATGCAATCTGTGATACCCTCCAGCATGGTATCATCAACAATATAGTTTGTACACTGCCGGAGAAGCGCGATTTGCCGCGTGAACAGATAATTTTGACTCAGAGGATACTATCTGAAAATCAACAGCAATACATTTCGAGACAAATACCACTCGATGCGTCATCTTGGCAATCTGCTGATCAGCCCAATGGATCTGATTCCAACTTAGGTGCTGAGATCTCGAAATTTGTGAGAATGCTTCCCACAAGATGATAACTTCATCAGGTGCCAGGAAGATCCATCTGACTGCTCGTCATCGAAACAGCGTTACCAACGGTTTGAAGACCCATGTCTCCTAGAGACAGATCACCACGGAGAACTTCCTGAGAGTAAGACACCCAGTCATAGATACTCCATTCATAACTAAATAAGTACCTTCAAATCCGTTATTCAATCATAGCCGAGAAAGAATATTGGCAGCCCCTGTGCCGTCCACGGAACAAAATAGCCTTTAATTGTCCAAATAATTTTAACATTCATCGCGGAAAGTGGTTGTGTGAACAACTTGCTATGAAACTGACGACGAAGAATACCAGCGAGGCTAGAAGGTAAGGCATGGTGACTTGAATGCATCAAATGAATTGGAACAATATTGATTTACTACCTGGGGACCCGACGCAAACTACAGACGAGACATCCCCACATCATTGCACCCGAGTTGTAAGTTTAGGCAGCAGCGATGAGAAGAATCGTGGCTCAATCAAATTCATACCAGCCACAAGTCGCATGCATGAAGATTGACATGCTCTCGCGAGGAGAACATCGCAGGGAAATCGTGCATGAAAAATTCCGATCACAAGACTCATCAATCAATTTTTACTAAAGAAAGAGAAACTCCAAACAAATAGCTAAACTACCAAACATAAACACGATCCCTAAGCAAAACGACGAACCCTCAACTAGTGAAATGAACTTTCAACAAAGCTGTCCACACCTCAACCGAGCAGTTATACCCTCAAATAAAGCATTACAGGGAATTTACTGTCACGTGACTGACCTCGAGTTCTAAATTCGTACACCAGTTACCAACATAATCCAAACCGCGATCAACAGGTGCACTCAACTACAACGTCGACACATATCACTGCTCTTGAAAAGATAATGTTGCAGAGACAACACAAGTTGAAGCATTCAGACAACTCTTATTCGTCTAAACATGTCTCACCTGAAATGGCGATAAACCAGCTCGTACAGTATCACAAGCTAACTCCGCGACACCTACGGCATGCGCGTACTCATGAAAACAGCGCTCCAGAGATGTCCCAAAATCTATACTGTTCAGAAGCGAATAGATACATGGACTTCACAATGTCAGCTTGGTTGCACGGAGAAAATGGGTGTCTCGGAGACAACGCAGTGTAACTCATTGCAAGTCAGACGTCATTCTGCGACTAAACAGTTGTTGGATTCGAAAGTTCTTCAAACTAACAGTGACATAATTGTACTCTCCGTCAACAATTAAATCTAGTCATGATGAACAGAGTTTCCCCTAATGCCGTTCTTGAAGAGTGGAATTCTTTACTATTAACAATGAGAACTCCGTCCCTCAATGTGTCGAAGTGCTCAATTGCTCATTTATGATTTCTTCATCGATCGCCGCATGCCTAAATTCAATTAATTGAGATCTGAAATTCAAGCAAAATGCCTCACCAGAGGCATAGGGTAGCAGGCATCAGAACGTAGTCCAGGTGAGTGATAGCGTCCCAGGCAACCCTGCGACAACGACACCGTTTCAGGAAGTGATTGCGCCCCGAGCAACTCCTCTGGCACAAGAGAGAAAAACCAGCGTCACCGAAGTAATTATACTGTAAGTATGATACCGTCTTGTAGTCTGATTGCATAATTCATTGTAAATCAGTCGGTTGTTTAATTTGGCAGTCATGGCAAGTGTCAGTTTCACAAATTAAAAATTTTATGTGATCATGTAAGGGGCCGTTCAAAAAATACGTGGCGTTCTCTCTTAACATTTTTTACCCCCCCCCCTCACCCCCTTCGTAACGCTTTTTCTATAGTAAGTGTGTGTAAGTATAACATTGACGTAACGCTCGGGGCAAGGATTGCATCCTTATTAGTTACTTAATGTCACAGTCATGGCCTACACAGCGCATTCACATAGCGTCTGACTGCGTCCAGTCAGGTGTATGCTACAAATAGCGTTTGGTCGTGTCCGGTCAGGTGCATTTTAGTAAAGGTTACAGTTATGGTGTTCAAAACCAGTCACGTGGCCTCTGACGCCCAGGCCAGACGCAGTTTGCTTAAAATTACAGGCACGACACCTAAGACCAGTCTCTTAGGTTACTCAACGTTACAGACGTGGCGCTCAGGGCTAATCACTTGGCTTTTGGCGCCCAAGGCCAGATGCGGGTTGCTTAATAGCACAGGCATGGCGCCAAAGGTCAATCACTTAGCATCTGGCGTTTATAACCAGATACAGGTTACTTAACGTCACAAACATGGCGCCTAAGACCAATCACTTGGCATCCGGCGCTCAAGGCCATATGCAAGTTATTTAACATTACGTTCATGGCTCCCAAGGCCTGTCATCTGGCAACCAAGACCAGACGCAGGTTGCTTGACGTCACAATAAGTATAGTTTCCGTCATCACATCACAATCCTAGCATAGGGTATCAAAACCCAGGCCGAGCAGGGGCATCACAGCACAATCCCAGAACGAGGTATCAAAAAAAAAATTCCAGAACGGGAAATAAAAACACAGGCCCAGCATGGGGCATCAAAAACACAAGTCTAGGACGAGGAATTATGGTAATAAATCATAAGCACAAGATAAAAATTTAGCACATGTATAATCAGTAATTACCCATTAGAAATAAGCGTAAGGGGTTCAATTTCGAGAATCTGGGCTCTCATCAAACACGATGACTCGGATTGCAACTCGGAGTTTACGAAAAAAAAAAAATTACATGAAGGAAATTAAATTTCATAAAAAATTATATATAAGCTGTCATTGTCAGTTGTTATATCAGGTCTGACTCGAGGCTCATTCAACAAGGCAGCAAGCAAAATAACGAATCTCAAGACTGCGTCTTGAGACGACGGCGGCTTGGCAGCCAGTAATTAATCAGACCCAAAAATGTGTCTCGGGGATAGTGGCACTCAGCAACAATACAACAATTCAGTTTGTTCTGTGAGTATATATGTCCATTCTCCCACGCGGACTCAACGTCCGGCTCGAAGGAGAAAAAATGTTTGTAAATTAATTACGGCTGGCATGGGGCAGCAAGAGGGAAACGTGTTGTCACTTTAAGGTTTATGAAATGAGATGCTAAATTACAATGGTGAAAAACCTCTGATATTTTAAAGGGCTGTTCGAGACTCTGCAAAGAGATTTTAATTATCGCTTGACTCAATTCAATGTAACCATGATTCGAGTTCCAGCCCGCGAGTCAACCAACATACGTAACATAGAAAAATTTTTATTTAGTTTCGGAAACTTAGCTTCGATGTAGGCTCCGGAAGCAACGACAACGATCCTTCTCCGAAAGATCGATCCCGATGCAACCAGAGGTTTATATCATCCGTCTCGTCACTTCCCACAACTCCAGAAGGCGATCAAATCGTGAAAATCACTGCACCTCAATCCAGAAGGGAAGGGCACGAGACACTGTCCATGGATCACCCATCACTTCGCGATGAACCGGAAGAGGCAAAATCACTATACACTGTTCAAGAATCCCCTATTTTTAAGTTGAGAACACTTTATGTTAGAGTAAGCATTACGCCTTTTGGATTTACGAGTTAGAACTCGAACCGATAATCAATATCACTTTTAAGAAATGTAGCGCGTCGAACTAGGACTCAGAAAAGGGTCACCAGTGCTCGGCACGAAAGTCTGAACGAAACTGATAAGGGAAAGCTGGATACTATTCTGCCAAGCTGAGCGAGCCACCACAACAACAAAACGACCCCTTCACGCGCATATTCGCAAGGTCTCCAGCGACAGACAACAAAAAAAGTGATTGTGCGGAACCATAGCATCAGGGACAAGCTCCCAAAGTAATGACAAGCCTTATTAGGAATAGTAAATATTTCTCAATAATAAAATTATTTTGATATTGACTGAATCAAATGGAATAGCCTCAAAAAGCATTGACATCCTTTTAGCAACAATACATTAAAGTGCATCATGTAATTCACCTGAAACACTTGATTAAATATATTATTGAAATATAGAATTGAAGTAAATAGTGAGCAAATTCGAGGTATGTATTTACGTAAATGGTATTTTAAATAAAAAAACTAATCGTTCTATATGTCAAAGATACAACTTGTTGTTGCAATGGTTATTTACATCAAGTAATTTGCATGCTACTGATTTTCTTGAAACTAGATTAATTAATTCTCAATCATTTTATACCTGACAGAGCGATATATTATCTCATACATGTTGTCCTTCTCATTTCGGGTGCGTAATGCGTGTTGCACGTTGCCTGCATCACGCTCGTACTTGTCTTCAACACTTCAGTTTTGTCACGCCGAGGCGTTGGAGGAATCAAGAATTCACTGTTCATAATCCACTACAGCCTACATTTTTTTATCAATTTTGATGCTTTTTAGAAATGCTCAGGATTAAATCCTGCAGGACGACTTCAGACTCGATTTTTCAATTTCACTCTGTGGGATTTATTATTTAAACAAATAGCACATCAGAATTTGACATTTTACTAATATTATTTGTTTCCTCCGAAGAAAAGACTTGAGGGAATTCGCTATCTATCAAAATTATTGCAAATACACTTCAGATATTTTTTTAAAAGTAATCTTCTTCTCAATAAACATCTTTCAAATTAATTCTAAATTATAAGACATAGCTGCAGAAATATATAAATGTGAAGTATTTGTATTATTAATAACAATATTATGAAAAAAAAATTTAGCGTTTTCGATCGGGAAAAAATTATTTCTTTATCTAAATCATGTTGCAGCTATCTCAATGGTTATATTTCATTAAGAAAATATGCCACCAATTCGCAATTGTTATTTTTATCAACAATATTTTAAATAAACAGTCTTGTATAGCAATTTCACTTCTAAATGAGCGGTTTTTTAGTAATGATTATTTTAATGCATCTTGATAAAGGTAATTCTTAATTAATATTATTATTAAATAATGATAGAAAATTGTACATTTTATGGACAAAATATTTACCAAAATTTTTTTTTTTTGCTATATTATTTTGCTATACTAAAATATTCACTTTAACACTGATAACCTGTCGAGACACCCACGCACGTATGATTATCCAGAACCCGTCGAGAATCCCGTCAAGAAATCCGCCAATCACCCAATCCTACGCAAGTAGCAGAAAATCACAAACCCTCTACAAGCCATGGTCCCCCCTCTCTCCTAGATCTGAAGCCCGGACAACCGCAGTACAAGCCGAAGGTCACCAAGTCTTTCCGTGAAGGATGTTGGAATTGTGACGACCAGTCCCACGACTACCTGCAGTGTGAATTGAAGACGCTCAGGGTG
>JAABKJ010007833.1:0-11595 GCA_011634705.1 Andricus grossulariae
TTTTTGTTTTTAAATAAAATAAAACTGATACCTAATTATTATGAATTTACATTTATGAGTAATTTGCGTAAATAATTGATCATTTGTTATTATTTATATGTGAAGAAATTCAATAAGGCAATTATTATAATTAAAAATGGGAACAAGGAAAGTGAAATAAAATTTAATTCTTTGCATGGGTTTTTAAGGAAAAGAATTGTTTGAAACATTTTTTTATTTTATTTTTCTTGGGAATTATGAAAATTTTTGTGACAACTCTGACATTTACACGATTTTTTGTAGAATTATTTTTTCTTTTACATATAAAGAGAAATAAAGAAAGCTTGCATGTTATTAAGAAATTTGATTTCTGACGAACAATTTCAAAATAATATTATAATAATTAATAGAAAAAGGAATTGTACGTCTAATTCAGTACCCTTGCAAAACCAAAAACTTAATGATTTTTTTTATTTTTTGAAATATCGCCCTCTGATGTGAAAATTATTGCAGGGTAAGACTTCGAAAAATAAATTTCGTTTTTTTGGACCACCATAATATATATCATATTATGTTATAATATTGGATTTGAATTTAATCAAACGTCCTCCGAATTCAATGCAGGGAACTGAATTTGGAACTGAATTCGTGTAAATTTGAGAGTTGTTACAAAAATGTTCGTAATTCCCAAGAAAAATAAAATTAAAAAATGTTTGGAACAATTCTTTATCTTAAAAACCCATTCAAATAATGCAATTTTATTTCACTTTAATTGTTCTTATTTTTAATGATAATATTTGCCTTACTGAATTTCTTCACATGTAAATAATAACAAATATGAAATTATTTACGCAAATCACTCATAAATCTAAATTCATAATAATGAGATATCAATTTTATTTTAATTAAAGGCAAAAAAAATAGTATTTTCATTTAGGAAATATAACCTATACGATACAGAGTACTTAACTTAATGTTTAAGTGTCATATTCATTGAAATGTTATTCAATATAAATAGCACACTACTAAATATTATTTTCAAAATATTGCTTAATAAATGTAACAGATTTTCAATGTAATATGTCAATTTGTAAAGGGTCATGTTCAAATTCTCCTCGAAACTCGCGCGAAACTGTTGAAAGTGTCGTCTGCTATGCTCAGCTTTTTGGAATTTTTGTTACTTTGAGAATAACTAGAAAATTTAGAACCGAAAAACTTTTTGTACAAGTTTAGCATAGTGTATGTCCTAACAACTAAACTACTTTTCGCTATAAAAAAACTTTTCCTGGCGGAGATATTTGGGTCTGACCGCGTTTTACCAACATTTACCGACATTACCGGTCAGGATTGGTCATGGCTGTGAAATACCGAGCAGCGCCCATCACTACTGGTGGTAATTCACTGGTATGCGTCACTGGTAAAAAATGCGTTAGATAGCCGACAGTCCATGTGCCATTGCTGAGAGTAGCAACCAAATTAGAAACAATTGCTCGACGAGTGTATTACCTTACTGAAAATGCATGCGTTGTTTGAAATCTGTAGAACCCTCCTGAATTCTTAGCATTCTGCAGAATTCTCCCGAGTTCTGTAGCAATAATTACATTAACATTTTTGAATTACCCTGAACATTTCTGAATACATTGAATTATTTGGAATTTCAAGGCTTTTAAATACGACATTTTTTACCGATTTTTGAATTCAAGGAATTTATGGAATTTAAGGAATTCATGGAATTCACGGAATTCGTGGAATCCGCGGAATTCAGGAAACTCACGGAATTCATGGAAACTCACGGAATTCATGGAATTCCACGGAATTCATGGAGTTAACGGAATTGATTAAAATCAGGGAATTCAAATAGTTTGCAGAATTCATGGAATTTACATAATTCATGGAATTCATGGAATTCATGGAATTTATGGAATTCACAGAATTCAAGAAATTCACGGAATTGATGGATATCACGGAATTCCAAGAATTCTCGGAATTCACGAAATTCAAAGAATTCGTGGAATTCACACTGTCGGTACCGGTAAAAAAATACCGACAATCTTTTTTACCGGTTTTTGAACCGTACATAAAATTCAAGGAATTCACGGAATTAAAAAAATTCACAGAATTCACGGAATTCATGGAATTCGTGGAATTCATGGAACTCGCGGAATTCATGGAAAAAATGGAGTTGATGAAATTCAAAGAATTCGCGGAATTCCGTGAATTTCATCAACTCCATTAATTCGATAAATACCGCGAATTCCATGAATTCCGTGAGTTCCATGAATTCCACTAATTCCATGAATTCCACGAATTTAATTAATTCCACGAATTCAGTGAATTCTGTCAATTCCGTGAATTCAATGAAGTCCATGAATTCCGTGAATTCAATGAATTCCATGAATTCTGTGAATTCCGTGAATTAAATGAATTCCATAAATTCAATGAATTCCGTGAATTCTGTGAATTTCTTGAATTCCGTGAATTCCTTAAATATTATGTACGGTTCAAAGGCCCGTGAAAAAAATTGTCAGTACCGGTATTTTTTTACTGGTACCGACAGCGTGAATTCCACGAATTCTTTGAGTTTCGTGAATTCCATGTATTCTGTGAATTCCATGAATTCCGCGATTTCTTTGAATTCCGTGAATTTCATCAACTTCGTTAACTCCATGAATTCCGTGAGTTCCATGAATTCCTTGAATTTCATGAATTACTTGAATTCCATGAATTCCTTGAGTTCCATGAATTCCTTGAATTCCATGAATTCCTTGAGTTCCATGAATTCCCTAAATTCTATAAATTCCTTGAATTCAAAAACCGGTAAAAAAAATATCGGTACCGGTATTTTTCACCGCTACCGACAATGTTTTTTTACCGGTACAGACAATTTTTTGTTTTACCGGTACCGACAGTTTATACACTTCGTATTTAAAAGTCTTGAAATTCCAAATAATTTAATGTATTCAAAAGTGTTTAGGGTAATTCAAAAATATTAAAGTAATTATTGCTACAGAATTCGGGAGAATTCTTCAGAATGCTAAGAATTCAGGAGGGTTCTACAGATTTCAAACAACGCATGCATTTTCAGTAAGGTAATTGAATCGTCGAGCATTTTTTCTAATTTGGTTGCTACGAAAACGATACTTTTTAATTTTCGAATCTCGTTTAAATATGAAGTTGCGCCAAAAAGTCAAAACCGCCTAGAAAAATGAACGGACAGGAAATTATACGATCTGAACTTGTATTCTCACACACTCTCAGTGGTGGCACATGGACTGTCGGCTATCTAACGCATTTTTTTGATTGGTTAATCTTTAATTGCTAATTACTAGGTAATTATGCATTTAATCAAATTTTTTTATTGATCGTTTTCTATTCAGTTTTTCACAAGGAATGAGAAAATATAAATGTGCATTTTGAATACTTGGACACCCTGTATAACATCAGCCAATTAGGTATTTTCACTTTAACCACCAGTTAACTTCACTTCATTGAGTGCTGAGGGGAAAACAATGGACCAAATGCATGGGAAAAACCTTATTTATGTTATATCTTCGTAATAAGTAATAATTATTGTCATTTTATTATTTCAATAAATAGTATTTAAAAAATAATAAGTAATTTTCAAATAAACTTATATAGAAAAAGTTAGTATTTACGAAGATATTAACAAAGTAGGGCAAAAATGGATCAAATCCCATGCATTTGATCCATAGTTTTCCCCTCAGCAGTTAACGAAGTGAAGTTAGCTGACTATGAAGTGAAAATGACTAATGGAATGGCCGATCTACGTCAGGCCGGTGCCACTTAATGGAAGGCCTGTAGAGAAAAAGTAGGGTGAGAGTTGACCGTAGCCACCAGGCGAAGTGACGGCACTGCTTACCTATAGGGCCGCCTTGCTACGAAATGCATAGTGAAAATCAGAAAAGTGATATTTTTCAATAGTTCTACTATGCTTTTCTTCGTCTTTTGCCGGAAGAATAAAGTAAAAATAGCATCGAATGAGGAAAAATAAATGACAAAATAGTGTAAAAATTTGAAAATAAATGTGAATAAAGAAATTTAAAATGGCGCGAAATTTAAAAAAAAATTAAATAAAATAAGTTGTGAAAATTCAAATATTGTAAGTATAATTTATTGTGCTATTAAAAAAAACATTATTAATTATTTTCGACGAATTCTGTAAGGTTTGCAAATAAGTAATGCAAGTAAATAGAAATCAAATTATCTTTTGAGGGTTTTGCATAGAAAATAAGTAATTAATTCCGCATTGATATGCATATGAAGTATTTTTCTGGTTAAAAACAAACAATAACGTTTAAATTTTATAAAGAAACGAATAACATTAACAATATTTGCATTCTTACAAATTATTTTGATAATTTTTTTTTAATTTCCCGCCCTTTTCAATTTCTACAATCAGGTGTATTATCAAATCTTTACGCTATTTTATCATTTGTTTTTCCTTATTAGATGCTAAAACCATTTAACCTTATTCTTCCGGCAAAAAACGAAGAAAAGCATATAACTATTTTTCTCCAGTCAAGATCTACGTTGACACCATAAGTGGGAAGCACACACTTCTGCATTGCGCATAATGCAAGACGCATAAGGTTATCGACCCTATAACGACATACGAAGAACTTACTTAACGTAAAATCACTTACTTTTATAAATATTAGATTAACTGTCCACGAAAAACACAGTTTTCACAATTCTCACGTCAACACTAGGGCATGCTATAGCGCATGCGAGAGAGTGAGACGTCAGAAGCTCGGTCTCGCTCTCTCGCGTACCCCCTCCCCTTCCCCCCTCAACTATTCCGAAAAAGTCGCAATGCTTTCGTATCATAATTACGTCTTCTGACTTATGCTTATTCGCTATGCAAAATTGTGTGCTTCCCGCTATAGAGTATTTCCATTGCGCCATACAATTTCAAAATGGCCGAATGGGTTAGGTAAAGCATTACATTATATGCATTGCATCGCGTGTATTATCTTGGTTAAAGTATTATGTTGATCGGCAAATTAAAAATGTCAAATGAATATCAGGCCTCGGACTTACTACACTATTTACACTTTTTTGAGTGACTACACTATTTCCCTGCTATTTCGAAAAAAATTATACTAAATACACTATTTTCTCACAATTGTCCGCCAATGATACTATTTCTTCACTTTCCCTTTGAACATATTTTGGACCTTCTTCGCTGATTGGCTGAGATAATAGATCCGCCATCTCAACGAATCACAACATATCGAAAAATTGTCTCTATTTCTGATTAAGTGATACAAGAATTTCAGAATACTTTAAATCACGATCTTTAAATGCATTGGCCTAACTGTGCGCGGGAAACAATGACAAGGGTCCTTTTTGCAACAACCACCTCAAAAGTTGAACTTTTGATGCTTCTATATGGTGCCTAAAGAACCTTATTTGAGCAGACTCTGTGCGAAACAATTCTCGCGCATGCGCAGTTTGAAGATGGCTTACTTTAGGCACTGGTGAAAAAGCTGCGCATGCGCACTTTCGAGATAAGGTACTTTAGACACTGGCATAGTTAACTTTAAACACTGGCATAGTTAACTTTAAACACTGGTGTTGGTATCTTCTTGAAATAAATTTAGATTTACCTTGTACAAATCTTTTAATGATTAAAGTTTTGTTTTTAAGGTTTCGTGCCCGTTTTCGTCCGTCGTTCAAAAGGGCCAACATTTAGCACAGCAAAAGGGCATGAGCCCCAAAAAGTTTTCTTTTATAAAATTTTTGTTTCCAAACATTTTATTTCGAAAAACATTTTTTTTTTAGAAATTTTCGTTTCAAAAAAAAATGTTCACGCAATTTAAAAATCTTTTCTTTTAAGATTAGTATTTTTCGTTAACTCCTCCTAACACATCCTTTTTTGACGGCAGTTGCAAAAAATAGCGTGTGATACACGTGCGCATAGGTGATGGCTAACTCGTGTGATTGCATCATTCGCCTGCGGCTTAAGCTGCCAAATTCCCACTCGCACATAATCACCTATTTTGCGCACTTGTATCACAAATAACTATTTTTACCAAGCCCTTATAAAAATAAATGGATTCAAGCCAGCGGCTGATAAGTCACGAGATAGTGGCCAATTAGCCATTAAGTAGTCGCTGATAAGACAATAACTAGCGGTCATAAGATTTTTTCACAAGGGGCCTGAACCAATTTTAACCTGAAATAGCTTACACATCCCGGCTTCTTTCTGATTAGATTTAGGGGATATCTGCAGAGTATTTTAAATCTAAAATAAAAACAATTTGGTTGGGCCCTTTTTGAAAAGGCCCCAATTTTATGTCATTTTCTAAAAAACATGGTACAATATTTTCGTATAAACTAGTGTAAAGCGAAACTTTATGTTACACAACTCTTTCTTTTCTATCTTAAAATTTACATCAACAGCGTGCGACATCCTGAAATTTTCAAATTTGAGAGAAAGAAAACGTTCTATCTTTAATATTACACGAGATGACTTTGAGAAGTGAGGTTTTAGTTTAAACAATATTTTTATTTCGACTGTATTGTGGAATATCGATTTTCATACGCATTGTAGGTGAAAGTTGATGATTTATATATTATTAGGGTGGCCCTTATTTTCCACTTTTCAAATTTCTTTGCTCTCATCCCCCAGTTTTGTTCGAATGCCAAAAAAAAATCTCCTTAAAATTTCATCGAAATCGGTTAATATTTACGAGTCGCGCAAAGAGCATGGTGTTTCTCACTGATTTAACATGGGAAAAAGTCAGTGACAAATTTGAATTACAAATAATATTGCGGTTTCTTGAAACTCTTTAACAGTTTTTTCTCTCATAAATATTCATAAGTTGGTAATTTAAGGATACCCAGTGATCTAGTAACGAATTTTCCATTTTTCAAAGAATTTTTATTTTTATAAACGTTTTTTTCAGGTAATTCGCGAAATAAACGTATTTTCTAGACGTTATGAGTTCGCAAATCAGGAGTAAGCATACAATAATTTGTTTGAATAATTTTATAAATATTTAAATAGTGCGTGTTTGTTGAAGTATATAGTTTAGCCATAAAAAATCAAGAGAAAAATTTTATATCACCAAATTTTCGACCGGTCTTAATATTTTTGAGTACTCATTTGTTACCTAACAATGCTCGTAAATATTTAAACAAATTTGAAATATTTAAACAATTGTATTTTCTTGAAATATTTTATTTTTGTCATTTTTCAAAATTTTTAAATATTTTAAAGAACTACTATGTTTTCTATTAATACTTTTAAATCTTTACCCAAATTAACATCGTTTACAGAAATTTAATTTGTTTAAACATTCAAAAATATTCTTAGGAAACAAAGTAGTAACTTTAAATATTCCAATATTTCAAAACATGGAAAAAATAGAATATTTAAACTATATTTATATATATTATTTTAACTATAATTGTATATATATTTATAGTTTTTTTTCTATATTCCCGAGTATTCTTAAAAAACGAATGAGTACTCACAAATATTAAAATCTGTATAAAATTTGCTGAGCTGAAATATTTTTCCTGCTTTTTGCAGGTAAACTAAACTTTCACAGACGCGCATTATTTTTTTATTTTCATTTTTTAAATTATTTTTGCATGGTCTTTGCGCGACCCCCAAATATTAACCGATTTGGTTTAAATTTTAAGATTATTTTTTTGGGTGTCGCATTATCACATTTCGACTCTAATTCCACATGGTTAAAGAATGCCATTTTACCGGCCGTGTCGCAATTTTATACTTTATAGTCGACTCTGTGGCAAAAACTTGTTTTACATTAAATGGGTTAAAATAGACCGCTTTTCCTAAAAACATAAAAAAATATGATTATTTCAGTTTAAAAAATTGTAAAATTGGAAACTCTTCATATTTGCGAAAATTGCGAGTCCAGTTTGAAAATTTTCAAAATGGAATAAATTTGAACTGCAGGCCTTCGAAAGTAGAGAAGGATGTATGTAGTATGTACCCGGGAAAAGAAACTAAAGGGAACCTTGGAGATTAGCTTCGGTTACTAAAAGGCATCTTTTTCATAAATACTATATCGGCTATGACTATAAAGTCACATACTACAGATGTATGGACTGTAGCAACGAATTCATGCAAAGAAACTCATAAAATGAGGACTTGTCACTTAAATGGCTTATATTCTAAGAATCTTAAATAACTTAGAAGACCTCACGTCGTCCGAATTTTTGTTCCAAATTTTTTGGAAATTGAATTGATAATTTTTTTTTAACAAGAACATGAATTTGCTCAAGGACAAATCGCTTGATCTACTTCCGAAATTTTTTCCGGAATATTTCCATCTTTTACTTTATTCATTCAGAAATGGCACAATTATACATTTAATCCAATTTTATAGCGTAGCCGCCGATAATACGTCTACCACAGTTAAAACCTTTTTTGTGCACTACAAAATTGTGAACATTTTTTAACAAAACCACTAGAATCAACAATTCTCGAGTTATTTAAAAAAAAAAAACATATTATTGTCTAACACTTTCAAACATGGCGGTCATAGCCGTACACTTTGAGACTAGAGTCTTGACGGAAGGTGGGGACCCAGTGGGCACAAAATTTGGCGACGTCTTCACGACATCGTTACAACATAAATAGGATACCATATCACGGATAGATAAGGAATAAAAAGTTTGGACTGGAACGGATAGGGGTGGGTTAAATTCCACCTCACGCATTGAAAATTATTCAAACGGATAAAGATTTTTAAATCGCACAAAGGATAGAACATGATTGAAAAGGATGCAAAGTGCTAATTCAAACTGAAAAAAAATCTATCCGTTTGAATCGGCCACTTCCTATCCATTTGAAACCGTTCACCTCCAGCAGAGAAGTCAGCCTTTCAACAATTCTATTGTATTCATCCGAATCATTCCGGAATCTGTATCCGAACCAATCCGAGTTAATCCGAATCAATCTGAAAAATTTTTACATTTCGTTCAGTCAAAATCAGCTAAAAATTAATCCGACTCAATCCGATTCAATCCGAACTTCCCATGCGAACAATTCGAACCAAATTTTCAATCCAAATTAATCGGAATCAATCTGAACTTGCATTGACTCAAACCGAATTTCAATCCGAATGAATCCGAGTTCAGATTGAATTGGATTCATTCGGATTGAAATTCGGTTTGGGTCAATCCGAGTTCAGATTGATTCCGATTATTCATTTGGATTAAAAATTTCGTTCGGATTGGTTCGGACGGGAAGTTCGGATTGAAACGGATTGAGTCGGATTAATTGTTAACCGATTTGGATTGAACGAAATGTAAAACGTTTTTCGGATTGGTTCGGATTGATTCGTGTTGGTTCGCATACAGATTCCGGAATGATTTGGAATGATTTCATATCCGATACTTTCGTCGGGGATGTTTTAAATGAATATTCAAAAACGTTGAAGTTTTGTATTTAATTTAATTTTCAGGTGAAGAATGTGGCTGCTAGAAAGGAAGCCACAAACAAAAATATTATTTTAACGCAAAAAACAAAAAGCGCTATATACTGCTCGAAAATCATAATTGCTTTTTCTGAATACCAAAGAAAATGCTACCTGCGCCCGAGACATACCAAGCGTCCAAGACAGACCCAGCGCCCGAGACAGAACCAGAGATCGAGGCAAAACTAGCGCTCGAGATTCGACAAGCGCTCGAGATTCAACAAGCACTCGAGAATCAACAAGCGGCAGACGTTGAGCAAGCCCCCGAGAATATAAATAACGCGATGGACTTTGAGATCCGAAACGGCAGAGTATGTAAACACTTTTTTACAAATAATATTATTGCTATAATTTCAAGCGCTTAAGGCCATGTGACGAGTGGGTCACATGACAGGCTTCCTACCTTACCGACACTTTTTTTATTTGTTAACTTATTTTCACACGAATAGCCACATCGAGTTGAAAATTTGGGTTGATAAATAAAAAGCACTAAGAAACGCGGCTCTGGTCCTAAATTTTTATAATTATGAAAAAAGCAACACAAAAAAATTATTTACAAAAAAAACTTTTTTCATAATTATAAAAATTTAGGACGAGAGCCGCGTTTCATACTGCTTCTTATTTATCATCCTAAATTTTCAACTCTATGTGGCTATTCGTGTAAAAATAAGTTCACAAATAAAAAAAGTGTCGGTAAGGTAGAAAGCCGGTCATGTGACCCACTCGTCACATGGCCTTAAGGAAAAAACTTTTTTGATGTTTAAAGTTAAAAAAAAATAATGTTTGAATTTAAAATAATAATATTTGAAAAAATATATTTCTGGATACAAAATTTTGTTTCAACATGTGCATTGTATTTTTTTTGAAATGACAAAAAACGTAGCCAAAAATCAAATTATTAATTTTGAAAAAATTAATAAAAAGAAACCTTGAGATAAACAAGTGCTGAATTGAATCTTGCACAACTTTTTTTGTTCAGAGCGGACGTGTTTTTAAATTTATTCATTTCTATAACTTTCTTATATAATTATTATTATTTGAAATTCCAGCAATAATAAAAAAAAAATTAAATATTAAAAAATGTTCTATGTCACAAACATTTGATTATTGTATTTTTAATAAATAAATAGTATTTATTGAAAAACCATTTTCTTAATTGTTTAAATTCGGGAATTCTCTAATTTGTATGTTTTCTAATTCGACAAAATTTTGTCTGGAATTTTATTATTCGGCAATTTTCAAATTCGGTAATATTGTGTATAAACTGTCGAGAATGTTATCATTCGGGATTTTTCCAATTCGGAATTTTCAGATTTCGGCACCTTTATAATTTCAATTTCGGGAAGTTTACAGTGTTGTGAATTTTATTATTCGGGATTTTTCAGTCGCCCCAAAAATATTTCGAAACATTCTTAAAGATTTATAGAGTTGTAAAAAAAGATCTGGAAGATTTTGAGGCAATTCATGTTTGCAAAATTTTACAAAAATTTTACGAAAAATTGAGAATCATTTTAAAATATATTCAAAAATTCAAAACAAATTTGAATAATATATATAATATTTGTATTCTAAATTTTCTGCCATATAACGTACGTAAGCGTTTCGAGTTAGCTATATCAATTATAATAGTAGTGAAATTCTATTTGACTAATTTTTTTTGCAAATGCGAAACGTAATGTGGCCTAGAACTGCCGTATTAACATCTAAAAACAGAAAGAACAATTTTACTACATCTTGGAATTATAGTTCTATTTTTATAAAAATTTTAGAATACATAATAATATAGCAATTGGAAAATACATACGAGAACTTCATTAGACGAATAGTTAAAAAAATCAATAAAAGTTGCAGACCACAAAATAAAAACTAAAGAATATTAAAGAATTATATATAGATATTACACTGAAAGTTTCATCAGTTTGAATAAAATCATAATATTGTAGAGTTAAAAAAAATTATAACTTATAAACAAATGTAAATTTTAAGACATAAATGTAGAATTATTAGAAATATATGAAACAGTAATATAAATTATACATGGACTTTTATCTTTGGTATTCATCAAAATAACTATGTTTTGCAAAGCGTGGATATTTTACGTTTATTATAAATGTAAAAATGTTTTAATTGGTAATTT
>JAABKJ010007834.1:0-11595 GCA_011634705.1 Andricus grossulariae
GTTGAGATTTAGTGCGAATCATGTGACGAATCGCAGCCAATCCCCTTGAAACAATTTTCGTGCAATTATTCCTATTTCAGTTTTCCAATTCTACGCAATGGGAACCCATTTATTTCTAGGGCCCCATGGTATGAATAATTCATTTGCAAAATATTACGCGTATTAAAAATTCGAATTTTGAGAAGGTTTTTTGACTCTTCTGAAAAATCGTTGATATTGCGCTTGACCTATCATGGAGATAAACCCTCAAGTTTATTTATTCTCGATCGTCCATGCGCGACCGAAACGAAAATATCAGCGTAGCCAAAAACGAATCAAGAGTTTGGTTGGAGTTGAACCGTATCGAAATATGAGTGCGTGCAAAAATGGGTTAGTCCACGCGTCACGGGCAAAAACGAGTTAAATTTTTAACTCGTTTTTGCCCGTAGCGCGCGGGCTAATTCGTTCTTGTGCTGAGAAATAATCAACCCGCTTTTGCTCCGACTCTTTTCTTAGTCTGCTTTTGCTATCAGCCTCTCAAATCACAGGTTGATTTGGCGTGGAAAAACGTCGATAATGAACATCAGTTAGAGGAAGCCGCATCATTTGTTCGTTATTTGGCATTACACTTTATTCGCAGCCACCCTAAAAATTTATTTTGTTAAATCGACGGCTCCACTGCAGAGAGCTCCACTTCTAGTTCAGTCCGTATACAGCTCCAGCTCGCGTTCTGCTTGTATACCGCTCTAAGTCATTTTTTTGTCGATTTTCAGTTTTTATGGTAGCATGAATAAATAGATCATTTTGCGTCGTCTGATAATATATTATATAATTCTGTGCAATATTAAAGAAGAATATAGTAAAAAAACGAAATTTGTTACGTTTTCAATTTCACAGCTAGACTGCTCAAACTCAAGTCGAGAAATTTAGAAGCAGGGCTGCAAACGTACATGTACGAAATAATGATTGAAAGCAGTGTGAAATATGCGAAGATTTGAGTTTTCAGTATGAGCCATTGTATTTAACAATTAAATTTTACAACCTTTTCAATAATTAAGGTTTCATATGTGTATCTTTATAACCCTGATACTAAATCTTTCAAAATATATGATCGGCACATGAGTTGACCACCCTGTGAGTTATAATTACCACGTGATCACGTGTTGCTTTGTGTTGTATTTCTGTGACTTTTGGTACATTGAGGAACAGAATGACATAACCTACAAATTTTTGGAGAAAAGCATATTAAATATATGTGAAACATATACAAATGTGCCAATATTATAAAAAAGCTTTCTCATCCCTTGGAATGCTACCTCTAGACAAATATAATGTTTATTATATTGATTACTTGAAATAATAATCAAAATGATTGACCATGGGGAAAAGTCATTGCTTGATTATAACTTGTTTATTAATATAAACATGTTTACTAGCAAATGTTTGTTAACAGTATTGAGGTAAAAACTAAAGCTATTTATAAATACTGCTTTGACTATTTTGTACCGTATTTCTGAATTTTAAAAACATTTTAAACTTTAATTGGCCCTCCTGAAAAATTGTCTAAAAGTTATTTAGAGCTGGATACGAGCAGAAAAAAACCTGGAGCGGTATACGGATAGAACCAGAACTGAAGCATTCTGCAGTAGAGCCGTCGAAATGCCTTTTTTTTAGAATTGAAATAAAAACTCCTATCAAAAATACTTAGTAATAAATTTGTAGATTTTTTTTTGGCGAATAACTTTTGTCTGTTCATTTTTTTCGTATTTCGTGTCGTTTTCCCAACAAATTTATTTTTCTGATTTTTAATGTTATTTTTTACGATTAAAATAAAAACTACGGGTCGTATCAAAAAATGATTAACAAGACATTTGTAGATCTTTTTTGGATTAACAATTTTTGTATATTTTTTTTCGTATCTTGCATAGTTTCACTGAAAATTAGAATTTTTTATTTTTTATAGCGTTTCTTACGTTCAAAACGAAAAGTATGTGTCTTATCAAAACATAGTTTTGAAAAAAATTGTTTATCTTTTTAACATGAACAATTTTTTAATTTTTTAAGCAGCTTATCATTTTTTTCTTATCTCGTATAGTTTTCCTAAAAAATGGCATTTTTGACTTCTTTAAAAGCATTTTCTATGTATAAAACCAGAACCGCTTGTCGAAAATGGATAGTTAACGAACCAGTTCTTTCTTTCAATGCCTCAAAAACGTATGCCAAAACTCAATCGAATCTGATCAGTCTTTCGAAAGTTATCGTGCCTACAGACTACAGACTACATACTACAGACATACTGATAGACACCTTCGTAAAAATCGGGTTTTCTGACTTAGGGGGTCTCAAAACATGGATATTTTATGAAAACTGACGAAGTCAAATTTTACATAAAACTAATAGTAGGTTGGCAAAGAAGTCCGTTCGGGTTTTTTTTGTTTGTAGAAAATTGATCATTATTTATTGCATAGAGGAAAAAAAGTTGAATCAATTACATAACTTCCATTTCTCTCTATGATCTCTTGCCATCTTTTTACAAACTTCATCATACCGCGTTTGTAAAAAGTTTGCAAAGTAAAAATGTGTAATTCCAAAAAATTAATAATTGGACCTTGTGTATTTGGTAGGAAATTACGTAGGAAATACAAATTACATACGAGTAATTGGTAATTTAATTCAATTACATTGGACAATTCACAAAAGCTTTAAATGTAATTCAAATACAAATTGAAATACATGTAATTTCTTCTAAAAATACTTGAATTATATTTTACGCCAATTAATGCCCAGCTCTGATTAAGAGGACATTTCTCTGAGTGTATTCTATCAATAACCCCTATTTAATTTGTACCCGATTCTCATTATCTAGGTCACCTTCTAATTACCCACATCCATCCCTTTCTTCGATCTAAATTGTACATGACAATCATTTCCATTCCCTGTTTTTTCGATCAGTCTATCCTACGTCTATCAACATTATCTTTTTGTATCTTTTTGACGGTTTGAAATTCTGCCTATCCTTTTCAATCCTTAATGTTTTATCCATTTATCTACCACCTATCCAGATTAATTATTTTTCTATCATTTTGTACAAACATGTTACAAGAGAGAAGAATAAATGTATTAATTTTATGTAATAATGATATAACGTATAAATACAGTAAGACTGCTTATAATCTCTCCCATCCTCCACCTCCCCCTCGCACTCCATTTATGACATCGGATTTGTAATCAGTATTTCAAAAACCCTTCTGTACGTTCACTTGCAGTTTTCATTTGAATGAGCCTAAATCCAATGAATTCTTGAATATGGGCCTAGCATTTTCTAGTCTTTAGGCCCACTAGATCAGCGAACTGTCACTGAACTGACATTATCTTGGGAGCTAGAAGAGTTGCCACACATTTTTCTGTCTCAATAATAGTGAAATGATAATGAATTTTCGGATACTATCAACACAAAAAGTAATAAAGAGAGAAAGAAGTGGCGCCAAACAACTTTTTTTTCTTTTTTTCTATCATATTTTGATAGTTTTTTACTATACATGTATAAAATTACTGAAAACATTTAATTTTATGCGTAATACCTCACAGTTATATCAAAATCTGAAGAAAAATTTTACATACCGATATATTTCACGTATACTGTCTCACTTACGGAACAGATAATTTAATTAATAATTGAAAACAACAAAAAATCTATGTAAATTGTCAATTATCGAACATTTTTTTATTATTTTAACAACTTGGAATACATCGAACAAGACTTGTACAAAAAAGTTAGCATTTATTTACAATTACTTATCCTTTTATTCCTGGACTACAATGTATCAATAAGACAAGGTATGTCGTCAGAGTTTCCACAAACTGAAACATAATACTTATATTAGACATTTTTAGTCTCATTTTATAAACTCGTGTCAAATTAATTAAATTCTTACCCCTTGGACCAAATGGTAGTCTAAAGTAGTAAATCCACACAAAGTAAATACCAGGGGCCGTTGGGTCAGTTGTAAAGAAAATTGTTCAATCTGTTAATTTGAAAGAAAATTAAATTATTAATCCGATGTATAGATTCATTCAAAAAGATTCCCTTACCTCTTCTTTTAATTCTTCATTTTGAATTGTATTTTTCATTTCGCAAAGTATTTCTCTCGTCCTACGTGACTGCATATAAAGAAAAATTCGAGGAAAAATTATTTCGTGAAGCAGATGGCAAGCGCCCATCATGAAGGGTTCGCATCAGAGAGGTTCTAGGTCAGGAATATCAGAGTTGTTATCGATATGAGCGGTTATCTTGAGATGCACTTCCGAAAAGCGCAAATGTCCGATTAATTTGAAACTCTGTATACCTATGTATTTTGAAGCGCTTGTTACGAATACGATAGTTAAAATACCCCCAAACTTGATTTTCATGGTTAAATCCATGGAAAACATATAAAAGTCGTGGGGTTGGAAAGGCACTCCTGTTACTGGTTACAAAAATAGTGTAGGTCAAATCCCTACCCCTTTCCAACGCCTGGCGGAGGAAAAAGCACTCCTGTGACTGATCACAGAAATAATTTTCATATTCAGCCTTACAGGAATGTTTCATACAATTTATGTCACACCGCTACACATTGTGATGTATTTCTGTAATTTTTAATATTTATCGTCCATTTTCTCGAAAACTATTAGTCGTAGAGTACAAATGTATTCAAGCTTTCTTGTAAATTTTCATTATTGACTGAAATAAGCGGATAAAACATTAAATTTTTATAGTTTTGTTGTTGCTTTGACCTTGAAATTCAAATTTGTAGATATTTATACAGTCATTTTTGTAATCAGCTCGTTAAAATACATAAATATACTGAGTTTCAAATTAACCGGAGGTATGCGCTTTTCGGACGTTTAACCTTTTCTTGAAAGGGGGAAATAATAGTGTTAGGTAGGTAGGATATTGTGTTAAAGTATTTATTTAACAAAAAGGGAATAACGTCCCTTTGCATTTTTAATGGATTTTTTTGAAAGCGCGATATCTCGAAAAGTTTGTAACCGATTTCAATCAAAGTTATAGGTGTTATGTAGAATTCAGAATATTATTTTTTATGAAAGTAAAACTACAAAAATTCCAAAATTCGAGTAAAAAAATGTCAAAAATGTTTAATTTTAATTTTTCGTTTTGAGCTCGTATTTTTTTGTTACTTTTTCATATGCAAGTTATTCCTCATGATTTTATCTTTCATGTCAAGAAGAAGCTTTGTAGTCTCTTCCCATTTCCGAGTTATGCACTACTTTGAAGCTGAAGCGTGCACGTTCACTCTCCCGCGCAACGGCCTAAGTGGTCAATATCTTACCTACCTAACATTGTTGTTACCCTTAGTCTCAAGAAAATTGCTCATATCGATAACAACTCTAATATTGCTGACCTGAAACCACCCATCAAGGAAAAAGTATTGATGGAAATAAATTATTTGAATCTTATAATTGAAGGATGCCGATTCACGCGAATTTTAGCTATTTCAATCGGCCACCATACAGAGCCGTCACCAATTCAAGTTTTCGTGGTATTATTATTTAGTTTTTTTTTAATCGGAACAATATTTACTGTTTGAATAAGTTATATAAAATATGAGAAACCCAGCCGATAAATTCCGTTTTAATAGTTTCCATTAAATAAAAAAGAAACGCAGATTTTTGCCTGGACAAACATTAAAAAGGTTCCGCCTAATAAGAACTTTAGAAAGTATGAACTTCTATTACTTGAAAGTCTCATTGATTACCTTTGAGCTGACGTTTCCGCAAGTAGAATTAACGTTTAAAAGTCTGTAAAAACAGATAGCACACCATCCTGTCGCACACAATATGATCCTAGAATTTTCGGGAAATCTCTTATCGACAAAAAGAATCAAACTGAACAAAGTATACAAAAATCCTGTCACAGAAGCAAGTAAAACGATCAGTATCATCGTCATTTGGATTTGATAAATTTTATTTACTTGGAAGGATATTTTAGCCAGTTCCGTATGAAGATGTCTGAAAGAACAATATAAATTAGCTAACATTATTTAGTGTATAATGTATTTGCAAGGGATTTAAAAGAACTTATTTTATATCATTTCTGAAGTTGCTAAATTAAATTCACCACTCACTTGATTAGTATTATTAACTTCTTTTGACGTTCTGTATTATTTAATATATCGCTGCGTTCAGTTGACATGATTAATGCGCTTATTCTACTATGTTTTTTATACAATTCTTCGACAAGTTCTGGCTTCGGGTCCATTGGCGAAATTCTTTTCAAAAGTAAATTAATACTGTCCAATTTCAGTCCTATATAGCTGAGAAAAGGAAATAGAAAAGTTGAATCCCAATTTTTAAGGATTTTGATTAAATTTTCTAAAATTATGGTCCTGATCAACGTTAAAAAAATATTTTCATAAATTAACAAATCAATTTAATGTATTTCGAGTATATTAAAAAAATACTCACTTGACTGTCGACGTAAACGTGAAATCAGCCATAGAATGTAGTTGAAAAGGATAATGAAATATATAACAAAGGTGCAAGCATTTGACGAAATCAAATATTTGTGATAAAAAATATATGTCAAATGATATGACAGTGCCAATCATGACGATTCGCACTACTGTTTTCATCAACAAATTTATAAAAATTTCCTTATAATTTTTAGGGAATCCCAAAGTTTCTAAAGCTTCGTCTAATAATTCTATCCTTCTGATGATAAGCATGTGTGTCTTTTTGTAAAAGTAGAAGAGTCACATTAATAATTTTTTGATAATAATCACAATCAAGAATTCAAGCTTAAGGATGTACTCACCTTGTAATAATACCAGCCAATAATAACACAGCATGCCGAGATGAAAAAATTAGCATATTCGAGTATGTTGAATATATTTTTTCTGATTGCGTTTGCATAGACAATTTGCTTAGTTGGGTCATAAGAATAAGCCCAGAAGTAAGTACTAGTGCTTAAGATAACGTAGACAAATGAAAGCACAACTTGTGGATTACGTGAGGGGTATTCGAATAAACTCAATCCAGTAAACCAGTTTAAAATCATAATTGGAAGTATTGCATCGTGAAGAGTTTTTGGTGGCAATTTCATAATTCACAAGAGTATATTCCAAAATCTGTTTTTTCTTCTTCTTACACATGCGTATCCTGAAAGTCTGTGCTACTTAATGTGATCCAAACTTAATATAACCTGTCGGTTATTTACTGGTTAATCAGACACAGCGTTTTCGTCACGCGCAGAAGGCGACTTTGGTATGTATCTAATGTACAATAAATACGCAAGCGCCAACTCGCGCATCAAGAAATTAGATTACTTGTAATTTGCCCGTCATTACACATTTGGGAAGAGAAAATTTCTTTTTTCGGTTTTGTTTACAAAAATTCATTTTTTCAGTTTGTGGAGCAGGACGTCCTAAGCCCCCAACTTTGTTTGTTTTAATCAAAGGCACCCTAAACTTGTTTAATTTAGTAAAAAAAGTGCGCTTTTTTGTTTTATCACCAACAATACAACCGATAATTGTGAAAACAGTCATTTGTAGGGGTTACATTTTAAAATATCATATTTTCCACTTTCCTACACCAAATAAAAAATTTGCTGGAAATTTTCATTGGCCTAGTCTGTGATTTTAGGGTAGGTCTAAAAGCATTTGAAAATTTGAAAATATCGTATTGGAAATTTATGCAAATAGTGATTGAAGAAACATAAGACTTCTTAGATTGCTTCCAGCATAGTCAATGAAGCGCTCCTAGACTCCATGAATAAAATATCACAGACGTAAGCCGTTCAACACTCCAATATTAAATTCTCGAAGACAGTCAGGAAAGGGTTCATAGACTGTCAAGCGAGACATTTATGCTGATAAAAAAATTAAAAATTCTTTTTTAAATTCATAATATTATTACCTGAAACTTATATATTTATTTTAACATAATAACACACACAATTACTACTTATATTAATCGCACGCTTTTTACGGCTTAAGCCCTTCGGCTAATCATTCGCGCTGGACTAACGGTAAAAAGTCTTGGCCTTGTGCTACAGCTGAAAACTGCATGGCCGCGTAAAAAGAATCTGAGTGAGGGCTGCGAATTAGACAACTTGATGCAAGACTGACTTTGCATAATAAATTAAACCCATAGTTTAAACAATTTTTGTTTAAATAATTGAAAAACATAATTTATCACGAAAAATAATTTTTTGACCAAGAAATGATTTTACGTGAAAAAATATGTTTTTGATTTATTTAAACTAAAATTGTTAAAATAATTGTTTCAAATTGGTGCGATTTAACATAAAAACTAATTGCACCGTTCGATTCTATGGGGAAAATTTATAAAATCCATGTAATGGAAATTTTTTTTCAGATAATTTCACATATAGTATAAATAAATAATTGCATAGTATCACGACACAAGATAAAATTTGTGTTTGAAAATGAAATTGTGTTATTTTTATTTTTCAAATTAAAGAATTTGATTCTAGATTGAAGAAATTATTAACAAATCTGCAAAAAATCAAACTTTTTGTCCTTTGTGCTCTTTTTGTGAGACGCACTGTTTATAAGTTTCAGCGTTGCAAACAATTTATTTTAATAAAGCTGATGTATTTATTAAATTATCTCAATAAATTATTGATAAACAAAATTTTAAACTTGGGCAATAACTTACGTGCGCCTAGACTCTTAACAGATGAAAGAATTATTGAGATATGTTCGAAAATACTTTTTATAAATTCTTATTAAAAAAATTGTTATTTTAAATGAAAGTTTTAATGAGAAATAGTAATTTTAACAACAATTCACAAAAAGTATTTTAGATTATACAACAGAATAATGAATTTTTTAAAATAAATAAGAAAATTGTTTAAACAATGGTTGTTTATCTTTTTGACAAAAAACTCAGACATTCGTAATATCTCGGGCACCTCTCAGTGCTTCAAGATGTATTAGTGGCAACTCGAGTAACTTCTGAACAACTTTTTATTTATTTATTTATTAAAATTATAATTGTGAAGATGGCTTTTATGTAAATGTTTTTGGAATGAAAAGGAACATATTTTATTATATTATGATACACATTTTTATATTTTATTTAAATATTTTTATAAATATGTTTCTATGCAGAAATACGAACTTGAAAACAAAATCTTCTTACATCCAGTTTTTTACAATGTAATAGTAGCTATCTCCTAATTTATTTAGAATAAAAATAAGTGTATTATAATTAATATCACGAGGATTGAGAACGATGTAGGATTTTTTAATTCCACGAAAAATTGTGAAGCCTGTAAATGTTCGTTTAAAAAACAATCTTGCTAGTTTGTTGAAGGAATTTGATGTCTAGCAGAATAAGGTAGCAAGGGAATAAAATTTTTCACCTCATCTAAATCTTGGAGATTTAAATCCTTTATGCGACCAGTTGTAAAAATAAATGATCGATTTTAAATTCAAAGGAAGGAACCTTTTTTTATCATAAATAATAATTTTAAAGCATACTTAGTATCTTTATGCATTTTACAATTAATTTTTGTTGTAAACTATTTAGTTTCACATTTAATCATTTTAAATGAGCAAGCCAATGTTTATCAATCTGGTTGCCGACTTGGGGAATGCGCAGTGCGAAAAGATCCGAATTTTGGGAGCACTGAGTCTTCGTTCAGTGTCTACTACACTCATACAAACGTGAATTTATCACTGATCGCGCTTTTGCAAATTCTCGCAGACAGTCATGGAATCTTTCCCTGACTTCTATTCGAGTGCTTCCTTTCTGAATCACGCACTTATTTAATTCAGGTCTTCGAAAATATGAAAGTTTTTTATAACCATTTCATGATTGTATTCATTTTTTTGTAAACTGACTGATAAAAAGGCCAAAACTGTTATTCCTTGACTGTGCTTGAAAACTTCCATGACTTTTTTTAATTTTTCCATGAAAATGTAACCCCTTTATAGAAAGTATACGAGACTTTTGAAAATAATGGCCAGTCCAAAAGTCCAGCCCTAATCTAGGAAATTTTGCAAGACTTATATTTTCCGTGTGTAGAGCAAGATAATGCTAATGTCAGTATCAAACAAAAGATAGAGAAAGAACTAAATAAGTTTAGCTTGTCTAAATAAAACAAACAAAAATATTTTTCAAAATCTTCTTTTCCTCTAAAATTATACATCATTCTCACGTTTCGTCAATCCTAGGTAATTATATGAAAAATGCACCTGTGAGTTTCGAATGCAAAAGTTGCGTGCAAAAGGGGAACAACTCCCACGATCATCGCATCGTTCTATTTGAATAAGTTTGAGAGCAGGGACTTTTTGAAACTTTGACGAAGGCAAACGGATGATGATCCCACGGTATTCAAAATATCCTTTCCATAATCGATCTGCTCTCTTTTTCCCGAAAAATTGCGTTTTCAGCTTCCAGAGGCCACTGACATTTCCCATGCCGAAGCAGGTACAGGAATTTCTAGGATTCGACATGTATTTGTATAGTGGTTTACATAAGGGGCTGAATTCCGTGGTGTCAGGGTCGCTTTTTACCTGAAACGGGTTGCGCGAAACTCTGATTGTCGTCTCAATGGGAGTGACCCGATGATTTTTCGAAAGGATTCCATTTACCGTGGTCACTCTCCAGTATAACACACCCTCTTCGATTTCTCTGAATGAACGGAGGCTTGCGTGAGAAACTGTGGAGGTGAATGAGTCCTATGCAATTCTGTATGGCATTGAACTTCTATAAGAAAGAGTCACATTTGATCTAAATATTGCAAATAATGCATCCGTGCATTCATTCCTACCTAAAAAGGCAAAGTATGACACTACGTAACAAAACTTCATAAAATTCGTGTTTATTCGATTTTTATGGTATTTCATTATGCACTTTGAGGCACTGATTCTGAAACTTACCTTATTGTTTTCGTAGCATCAATATTTTCAGAGATATTTGAGATTTAATGCTTAATATCAAATAAAACTTTTCAAACGGATTTTTCTAAAAAACGCGGAAAGATAGAACTTTTTCGACTTTGAAAACAAAATTCTATAATATTTATTATTATTATTTATAGTATATATTATATATATTATTTAGTTAGTTTGAAGTGCTTATTCTGAAACTAACCTTTCTTCTTCATAGCATCAATATTTTCGGAGATATTAAAGATTTAATGTTGAATATCACATAGAAGATGTAAAAACCATATTGCGCACGTGCAAAATGTACAAAAAAATATGAGATCATTTTCAAAAACATACACTGAAAAAAAAGGATTACTTGTACCAAGTCAATTTTACTTGGCCAAAGTAAGTGCAAGTCCTGATTATTTTCAAAGAAATATTTGTTAAGGCACATAAATATATGCACTTTGAATGAAAAGAAATATCTTTCAGCCAGACAAATGTTAATAGGATTAAGTTAACATTGTTTAATTCAAAAATACGACCTATTGGTCAGAGGAAAATATTTCTTTGAATCGAATAAATATTAGTTGGAGACAAAAATATACATTTTTAACCAAATAAATGACTTATTGTTTCAAATGAATGTGCCATGAATGGGAATGAATATTTCTTTGAAATGAGGAAATGTGAATTGATGGAAAGAAATATATTT
>JAABKJ010007835.1:0-11595 GCA_011634705.1 Andricus grossulariae
CTCAATAATCATAAAAACATGCGCTTTGAAAGAAAGAATTCTTTCACACAGAGTGGATAACATGCAGAATAGAAAACTTACTGAAAACATTCACCTTATGTCCTGAAACATTGGCAGGAAATCATGTTTCTGAAGTTCGATTTCCCGAGGTCTGCTACTTTCTTGACTATAACAATGAAGAAAAATATACTGTATCACAAATAAGCTAACTAAACGGAAGGAAGATGTGATTGTAAAATCTTACTTTTGCACTTTAAAAATGTTAAGTTTACCCACCATTTTGTGCAAACAAATTTCTATTCTCATTTGCTGCGATAGGAGCTGGGACGTAGGTATTATCTGTATATTTATTTTACTTTTGCGTCGTTTCTGAATCTAGCAGTTTGTCGTTGTATGATTCCATTTTTGCCATAGCTTCAGAAAAAGTATCTAAAAAAGTATGATTCACGGATTCTCAATTTTTGATAAAGATGAAGACAACTAACCTGCATAGCCAAAAAAAGTTTCAACTACCCATGACTCGCCATTTTCACCAGCCCATGTTACATCTGGCTTCTGATCTGTTTTTAGAACTTTATCTCTTCGTCCAAAATTATATCGGGAAAGAAGGTTAAAACTATTTAACCAGCGTCGTTGAAAACCGCCTAATTTGTACGAATCACATCAAAATCATCTTGATTTTGCATCATTACGACTGCAAACTGTGGTTTTGTATGGTTTTCTAGGGAAACCTGTTTGGAGACATTTGCTTTATCTTTTGCTCTCTCTGTAATCGTCAAAAATTGGGGAAATGAGTTGCTTCAGATTTTATGTAACTTCACAATATAAATCCTGCGATAAGGATCAAATGTGTGGTATTTGCAGGCAAATAATGTAATTGAAGGAAAAAAACAGCACTTTAATACTTTTCTTTGTTTGTATGATATGTATTAAAAATATTACAATATTAGTTTACTTACCATCTTTTGGAATGCATTTTCTCTAAAATTCGCAAAGGCAGAAGGTGCTGGCAAGAAGCTTTTCTTCAGTTTAGACGCGCATGCTCGCTTCACCTCTATTTAAGAGTCATCCTCAGAGAACTATTGGGCACAGCGCAAGTGTCAGAACGTCTTGTCTTGGGTACTGGACAAATCAATTTACTCTGCTATCTCTCTCTGCAAAAAATAAATTTTTCAATTTGAGTAATCATTTGTGAATTTTATATTATTTTCAGGTCTTTCAATTTTAGCTTAAATAAATCGTATTTCTATTAAAATGAAAACCAGCGTCTCAAATTCAAAGTATTTAAAGAATAATTTAAAAAAAAAGATAAAAAGGACAATTAATATAAATGAGATAAAATTTGACTCACTACAATTTACAATTTCTTCAGTTTGTACTGATCGGCAAATTCATTATCAGCAATAATGTAGTAGTGGAATAATGATTCTACCTCTTTTGCATGGTATTTTCCAAACCTTAGCGAAGACTTCATCTAAAGACGTGTTGCACTTCCTTCTGTGTCCGTTTATTTTCTTGCAGTAGGCCTAAAGCAGCTCTTCTGATACCGAAATGATAGTACTCCCCGCCGTCGATGTTAAGAGATTGTAGTGTGCCTGAGAGTACCCAGTAATGTTCGAGCATCTAGCGGCAAATCCGCATGAAATATTGTTCTTAAAATCAATAGTAGGTCAGTCAGTGCAACCAAACTTATGTGCAAAAGAAATGTCCATTTACGCAGCTTCTTCAATGGGTTTCCTTTTTTAGTTTCTGACTCCTCATACAAATACGGAAACGGCATACTTTTTTCATTTTCATGCTGCTCAGAAGGAGTTGTTGTTGTACACTCATCGCTGTCTATTTCCTCTGAATTTCTTTCAGGACTCATCTTGAACGGTTCGCGATCGAATGATTCTTCTTCTACAAGGAATATATTAGAATCAGTTTCTTCCCCCGGTAGCGACTCATTTCCAGACAGCGAGCCCTCGCTGCTGACATCAGAGTAAATAAGTTGTTCATCTGGATACGAGTGTTCGCTGATCGAATCCCAGTTCGATTCGTTAATCTGTGTATCACAGCGTATCTGTGCATCACTGTGGGTCGCATGTTGTCTCACTCCTGGTGTTGCATTATCAGCTGAACTTCTTGAAGTGTAATTATCAATCACTGCTTCCTAATCCACACCAGTCTTCAACACATCAAGACAATCATTGGAAAGACGTTTCTGAATAATACGACGTAGATGGCGAGTTGAATAGCCGCACAAGCTTGGTGTCTTTCAAATGTTCAAATGTTCAAAAATCCACATTTGATTAAAAAAATTTTTATTCTCTTTAAATTATAGATAATCTTTAATTGTTTCAAAAGCTTCGAAAAATTAGAAATATTTTTAAAAATATTTTGAATTTCTCCTCCAATTAAAAAAAAATCTGCAAAATAAAAAACATTACCTTAAATACTTTCAGATTCTTTTTGTGCCAAGTTTGCAAGACTTCTGAAATGCTCAAAAATTTTTTTATTTCCAAATTAATTTAGAAAACCTATAATTATTTAAAATACTTCTAAGAAACTAAAGAAATTTTTCACTTTCTTGAAACACTTCAAAACGCTTGAAAAGCTTCTGAATATTTTGTTCGCTATCTTCAAAATTTTACTTTTTGTTTAAATTTGATTGAAATCTTTTCAAGTTTTAAATTATTCTTGAACCATTTTAAGACTTCGAAATAACTCCATGATAATAATTTCTTTCCAAACAATCAATGAATCAGAAATCAAACGCTTCTTCATAACGGTAACCAAAGAAATGAATTTGCAGCCATAAAAATTTTCAACCAAAAATGGAATAGTTATATTTTCAGTTACAAAGATTATTTTTCAGCAAAAAAAAGAGAAGAATTGTTAACAAAATAGTTAAATTTTTAACCAAAGCAATGAATTTTCAGCCAAGAAAATTAATTATTTACCCAAAAAAGACAAATTTCCAACCAAATAGTTAAACTTTTAGTTGAAGACATTATTTTTCAACAACAAAAAAGAAATTATAACGAAATGGTTAAATGTTAAACCAAAGGAATAAAATTTTAACTGAAATATGATGAATCGTCAATAAAGAAATGAATTTTGAACCAAATAGTTGAATTTTTAACCAAGAAAATGAGTTTTAACCATAAAGATTAATTTTCAACCGAAAAAGACGAATTTCGAATCCAAAAATCGATTTTTTTCATAGAAAATTTATCCATTCGTTTGAAAATTCAACTTTGTGTTAGAAAATATATTTATTTGGTTGACAATCCGTCTTTTTTGGTAGAAAATCAATTTTTTGGGTAAAAATGTAACTGTACGGTTAAAAATTAATCTGCTTCAGTTGAGGACTCAAACATTTTGGTGAGAATTCTTTTTTTTTGTTAAATCCAACAGGCTTTTATTTTTAATCAAATTCTTTTTTGTTGAAATATCAACTATGACATATTTCGTTCAAACCTTATCTTTTAAAATTGAAAATTCAACTCCTTCATTGATGATTCATAATTTTAGTTAAAAATTCTTTTTTTTCAATTTTTGTCTGTTAATCTGAAAATCCATATTTTTAGGTAGAAAATTGAACTGCTTTGATGAAAAATCGTCTTTTGACTTGAAAATTTTAGAATTTGATATCAAATTCAACTATTTGGTACAAAACTAAACTGTCCCGTATAAAATTCATTTTTTCTATTGAAAATTAATTCTCCCCAATAAAATTTTAACTACACCATTTTTGGTTAAGAATCGATCTTTTTTAGTTTCAAAATTCAATCATTTTTGTTTTTAAGATTTTTATTGTGCATATCATAAGTATATGCATGGATCCTTTTGATATTTTTTTTAATTATTGATTTTATCAACTGAATTTATTTGTATGATAAATGATAGAATAAAAATAATTGGGCAGAATAGAGCGTAGACCCACGTACGCCACTTCACTTCAACTTCGCATAGGTTTACAGTTTCGGGATAGAATTAAGTTTATACTAGCGTATAACACATACAACAGTCTATACGTGCATTTGAGAGGTTATTGTACTTTACTTTCATTATCAATACTTAAAAATTTGCAAAGCACGACACTTTATATCGTTGCGCGATCATAACAAGATTTAAAGAAGAATCTAAAAAGGAATATGTGGTATCATCATGTGCACCACAATATAAGATTAGGAACTGATTGGGGAATATCCCGCATTTTGAAGTAATATAAAATAGTAGAACTTCCTACCTCTGAGTGAATGTCTTCAGGAGAAAGAGGCGTATTATTTCACACACAATGTTCACGATTACTGCGAGAAAATGTATATTTCAACATTTACATTATAGACAAAGCGGAAAAGCAAAGGACGAATGCGACAAAATACGAATCCATCACGAATCTAATAATCACGCATAACCTAGCACCATACTCCAAAACCGAATTATGATTATGAGTTATATGACGCTGATTTTTCATTGGTTACTATGTTGGCGGGAAATAAAGAATTTTTATAAAAGGCCAAATGCGCAGGTTCAGATGCAGATTCACAGTTTCACATGTTCCGTTCCATTCCGTCATTCCGTCCTCATGGTATATATGGCTGCTCATGGCGTTGTGATCGGTGTGGATCGGCTTCTTTATCTTAAAGTACGTTTTCGAGCTCGACTACATTGCGAGTAACTACTACGAGTTAGCGAGCTACTACAATCAGAGACATCTCTGTTATAATTAGTAGGTAAGAGTACAATAAATTGTGTTTAGTTACGTGGGTTACAAGAGATGTGAAGGTCAGCGTTCAATAATGTTTTCTTTGCCCATAAGGTAGGGTGATCATTTGTTTAGATTTTCCCGGACGTATCCTGTGGCCAAATGAGAAATATTTTTATAATTGTATATTTCAATGATTTCTTCTTATTCCTGTATGTGACAATCCAAATTTTGTGTCATAAAAAGATCGGTAAAGTGCTGGCTTCATATTCACAATGCTCCCGAAAGGAATATGGTTCAATGAATTACTAATAATAATTCACACTTTTTCACAATTTTTTTTTTTTTTTTTTTGCTGATGCAATTATTTTTGCACACTTTTGGACAAAATGACTCAATAAATGCTACTACTTTCTGAAATTGCTTGCTTATGCTGCTTTTTTTCCACTTTGCCTTTAAACATACTTTTAAATTACTTCGCACATTCGCTAAAATAATATCCGCGATTTTAAAAATTGAAATTTTGAAATATTTGAAGATCTTGAAGAAATTAAGGAATTTTTAAATTTTCAAATAATTTTTAAGAGATTATACAGATTTTAAGACAATTCACGGGATCACAATGTATTTTAAGGAATTCATAAAGATTTTACCAAACCTACGCAATTTCAAAGAAAGAGATTCAAATGTTTAAATTGTTACAATGGATTTCAAAGGATATGAACGATTTTATGATATATCACAAGGTTCCAAGAAATTGCATGATTAAAAAAAATGTCAAGGGATTGAATGAAAAAGGTATCAAAGATACCTAAGGATTTCAAAGATTTGAGGAAATGTCAAAGAATTTCTAGATAACTTAGGGAGTAAATGAAATGGAACAAAATTTGAAGAGGTTCTTAGAGAATTTTAAAAATTAAATCATGTTTAAAGGAATTGTAAAAGATGTTAAAGATTTAAAAATATTTATCGCGAAATTTTCAAAAAATTACAAGAACTAAAAGTAAGTTAAAGGTAGTGTAGAATTTTATTTGACATTAAAAAACCTTGAAAACGTTTTGTATTTTAACAGAATGGATTTCACTAATAAACAAATTCAGAAACTACAGACTTTTTACACACAAATGTAATTGTGACTAATCGACAATATTTAATTAGCTAAAAATAACGTCTACAGGATTTTTTGGGTCACTGATTACCAATCTGAAGTCAAAATTCGAAATAGAGGATCCATTTATGGCGTAAACAACATTTAATGACGGTATTGTATCCGCCATTTCGAATTTTGGAATTTCGACTTCAGATTCGTGATAAGCTGCCCAAAATACCCCCGAAGATCCATTTTGGAGCCGCGAGACTAATTTTTTCATTTTTGCCGCCATATTATATCCGTCATTTTGAATTTTCACATCAAATTCGTAATCGGTGACCCACAAAACGTCTGGGAACACACATTGAAGCCACGGAACTTATTGTTACATTTTTGGTCTTCCATATTTTATTATTTGTTACGGAATTTTACTCGATTTTTGTGGGATTATGAGGGATTTCATAAGGTTTAATGTATTTTATAAATTTCAAGGAATTTCAAAGTATTTAAAATAATTCAGGGTATTTTCAAAGATTCCAAGGAATTTAACAAGATTTCCGAATTTTAAGGGGTTTTAAAGAATTTCGTAGGATTTAGAAGATTTTAAAATATTTTGAAAAGGTATTCTGGAGAACAATGATATTTAAAAGATTTCAAGGGATTCAAATGGATTTCTAGAGAAGCTCAAGGAAAAAATGAAATAAAGTGACAAAAGATAATAAAATATTCATTTTAAAATTTCATGGAATATGTGAAGATGATTTTTATGTTCCTTTCTAATATTATTTTCCAATGTATCCCATTTATTTTTCCCCTCATCTTTTTTTATAGCGTCGTAAAATAGCAACGTGCATAAAATGTTTTTTTTTTAATGTCGTTGAAACATTTAACGATGGAGGACAAAGTAGGACTAGAATTTTAGTCCTACTTTGTCCTTCTTTTCTCATGCCTTTGTTTAAAGTCCGGTTGTCATACATTCCGAAAATCAAATCTGGCCACAAAAGAGTGCATAATTACCATTGTTATTTCAGTGAAATGATTGGAAACTTTTATATAACATTTTTTATTCTTGCAGAATGTCGACTAAAGAATTTGCTGTGATTCAATTTGTGGATGATGGATTTGAGGTTATTCGCACGAAACGGGCGGTTTTTTGATTAGTCGGATACAATTATAGCAAGCTACTTTCCAAATCTGATGTCGCAAAAGGAGATAGACGATTTGTTAAAGATAAATCCGGAAAAAGATGAAGTAGTAACATGGGCTGATGAAAACGGCAAACCGTGGCCGGTTAAAACCGTTTGTTGCTATACCCGTAAGTCATCTCTTTCTTCTCAAAAAAGATTCACTACGTTATTTGTTCTTTTCTTATTTTCTTTTAAAGTAGCTTGCTGAAATGTAGAAAAAAATTGAACTGTAGTTCGAGTGTTAGAAATTAAAAAATTAACAGATTTCTAGGTTGAAAAATTTAAGTGTTTTAATTCGAGAGCCTTAGTAGTTGCAGAAAATGAAACGTTCTCTTGAAATTTTATAAGCCATTTTCAATTTTTAAATAATTTGAAATTAATAGATTCATAATTAAATACTTTTACTCAATTTAAAATAGAAAGGTTTGAATCATTTAAATTTGAAAGTGCTAAATTTAAACTGTGAACGTTACAGTTTGAATTCTTCCATTTAAAAATTTTTAAGTAAAAGTGTTAAATTTTGAAATATATATAACAATTGAATTGAAATTTTGGTATTTAATTTTGTTCCGGAATTTAATATTTAATTTTTGTAGAATTCGCAGAAGCATATTTTATATTTTTCAATTTTTAATGAAGTTAGAAAGTAGAAAAATTTGGTTTTCAGTTTTTATTGAATGTACGGGTGGCGAATTTGGCATTTTTATAATCCAGGTGAAAGGAGGAAAGTTTTTATTTCCAATTTTGTACTGAATTAGAAGAAGGGCATGTTTTATTTTTTACATTTCTCAAGTGTGAGTTAAAAGAAAGGTTTAGTTTTAATTTAGATTTAGAGCATTGAAAATGAAATAGTGGAGACCAAAAAATACAGCAAATGTCTCCAAACAGCTTTCCCTAGAGAAGCATACAAAACCACAGTTTGCAGTCATAAGTATGCAAAATCAAGATGGTTTTGATGTGATTCGTACAAATTGGGCGGGTTTTAACGACTCTGGTGAAATGGTTTCAACCTTCTTTCCCGATTTAAATTCGGAGGAAGAGATAGATAAAGTTCTAAAAATAGATCAGAAGCCAGATATAACATGGGCTGATGAAAATGGCGAGTCATAGATAGTTGAAACTTTTTCTGGCTATGCAGGTTAGTTATCTTCATCTTTATCAAAAATTACGACTACAATATATAAATTGTTTTATTCACATTCAAATAATTTCACTTGATAGTATTTGAAACCGTGAATCATACTATCTAGATACTTTTTCTGAAGCTATGGCAAAAATGGAATTATACAACAACAAACTACTAGATTCAGAAACGACGGCAAAAGTAAAAGAAATGAATACAGATAATACCTTCGTCCCAGCTCCTATCGCAGCAAATGGGAATGGAAATCTGTTTGCACAAAATGGTGGGTAAACTTAAAATTTTCAAAGTGCAAAAGCAAGAAATTACAATCACATTTTTATTCTGTTTAGTTAGCTTATTTGCTGATCCAGTATATTTTTCTTCTTTGTTATAGACCTTACGATGTCGAAGGTCATAAATTGAGAGGCGCATAATATTAATCTTAAAAAATCTGAGCATGTCAAGAAAGTAGCAGATGCCTCGGGAAATCGTACTTCAGAAACACGATTTCCTGCCAATGTTCCAGGACAACAGCTGAATGTTTTCAGTAGGTTTTCTATCCTGCATGTTATTTACTCTGTGTGAAAGAATCCTTTCTTTGAAAGCGCATATCTTTATGATTTTTGAGAGATTATTTTTGAGAAGAATTCAGGAATTTGAGGAACCTTCCAAATTTTTATTTCTCTAAACATAGAACTCTTAAATTTAAAAAAAGGTATGAAATTCTTTTATTTTATTAATGAAAGCTGAGCATTTTTTATTTCAAAAGTTATAAATGTGATATTGTACCATTTTTGAGAAATTGAAATTAAAAATGTTTCTTTTTTAAGCAATTTGAATGTGAGAATGGTCCATTTTCAAGTTATAAAATTGATTTATTTGTAGAAATTTAATGTCATTTAATGTTAGTTTATATTAAATAGTAGTAAAATAATATGAATAATTATTAATAGTGTAATTTGATATCTACGTCAAAATGAATTATTTAACTAATCATTAGTTATAATTATTTTTGAACTATGAAATATAATTACGTTCCAACGATACAATTTGGAAAGATTTAAAAGTTAAACCAAAGAACCATTTTCAATGTTTCGATATATGCGTTCAATTCAAGATTGTTTAATTTTAAGCGATTCCGTTTAGAAATAATTTTGATTTTGAAGTTTTTGAGGTGAAAGCTGATCAATATGATTAAACAAATTTTAATGTATTGTATTGAAGGATTGAAAAAGGTGGCATTAAATTTAAATCATTAGTGAAAAAAATTATCGAAGCAGTAAATTTGTAACTTTTTCATAATTTTATGAGTAAAATTAGTTTCAATTCAACTTAAATAAAGTTTATCAAAATGTACCATTACTTACTACACGGGTATAATTATAATTAATTAGGTTTACCAATATTTTTCATCTTTAAATTATTATTGAGTCTCAAAACAAAATAATTAAAAAACAAAATCATCATTACTGACCAACTTCATGCTGCGAGCAGAAACAACTTCATACTGCGAACACTTGTCGATAATTTTTAGTAATTTTAAATGTTTTTCAATGAAATTTTGCAAAGTTTGCACTAATGCCAAGAGCAGACTTATGAAGTTCGAAACCTTTTATCTCGTGATGTTGAATTTTGCTATTTTTTTTTCTTCACAGAAGATATTACAAATGACGGTAACTTGTGTAATGTGAACGTACGACCACACAGATCAGGACATGGCTCATCTAGGTTCAAAGACTCTCTGGAGGATTTAGAATGATGTACGTATTAAAACTGTATATTTATATAGTCTTTTCTTCATTTCAGTTGGAATTTTTACTGATGTAATTTTCTTATTTCCTACTTATTCAGTCGACAAAGTCCAAACATTGATGCTTATGAAAATAAATACAAGGGGAGCAATTCTTGAGTCGTTTTGTCGGTATAATGGAACTGCACCTAATAAATCTGATACGCAAAGCTTAGTAAGTTTTACTAATAAAGACACTGATCTGAAGATGTTTCCAGCACGAAGTATAAGTCAAATGGAAAAAAGCGAGAAGAAAATGACGCATAGAAAATTCTTCGACAAAGTTGTAAGTATTTGACTTTCTGTAATATCATCGATCATATTTGTGCTCTGTAAGTAAATAATTGTTGTGTTTCTTGCAGGTCCATGCTTTAACTAAGATCGGAAAACACGTTACCATCAGCATGACGATTACAAGCATGTTGAATAACCTCCTAACCTTTGAAACTGGAACGAAGTATTCCTTTGTTGAGAGATCTGGAAAGAAAAAACCTTTCAAAAAATTACTTCTTTACAAATCAATATGTAGTAAGAAGTATATCATTATTTATCGAAATGTTAAGGCATTTTAAAAAGCAGTTAGTTGTTTATAGTACCTTATCTTTTGAATTTAAACGCATTTAAACAGTTTAAAAATTAAAAATTCGTTTGAAATGTACTGCGGCCAGGGTTTATAAAATGGTTTTATGAAGAAAATAAGACCTTTACACTTTATCAAAGTTGTCGAGTTTAGAAATTTGAAGGATTTTTTTTAATACTTTTAAAAACTTACAATAAATTGAATTAATTAATTATGACCTGCAATAATTTTTATTAGGAAAGAAATGGTTACCATTTTTTCCGATGATCCTTGACTTTTTCTTTCACGTGCTAATGACACAATTTTGCTGTGGTTCTCTCTTTCATAAAATATTTCAATTTGCTTGATAACTTATTAAAACCATTTTTACCTCAGGAAAAATGCTAAGAAAGCACAAGAAAGAGAAAAAAATATGCAGTTAGATTTGGAGGAAGAAGATGACGAAGATGATTCCTCATTCATCTTGTAGAACACCTAAGCAGTAGTCGCCTAAATGTTAACTTCAAAGTGTGTTACTACATCATTTTGTGTTTTCAGAATTTATCTAATAATTACGTATAATTAATCTCTAATATTGAAAGACTAATTGATTTTATAAACAACGACAAGGTTCACAATGCGCAATTATAAATGCACTTATTTCGAAAGCAATATTTAATCTTGAGGAGGTTCTTCAAGAATTTAATATTATGATAATTTTGATATTGTACCTACCACATTACATAAGTCACTAAGATTAGTCTATAGAAATTACGTTTGAAACGTAAAATTGGAATACTGTTTAGCTTTAAATGGAAAGACTGATTAAGTTAATAACGGCGAGAAGTTAAAAAATGCTCAATTGTAATTTGATATAAAATGTTGCATGGTACTATCAATTAATATTTATAAGTAGGACTTACTTTACCTGTTAAACAGACACTACAACTTACTTTCGCAAAAACATATTAAACAGTGCTGTATTTAATAACTTGTTTTGTTTACTGGCCTTTTAATTCTGGAGTTACACACATTTGCGCGATTATTTTATTTCTAAAAAACGCTCCCTGACCATTGCCGTGCAAGCTTTCCTTAATATTGCTTTGCAAGCTTTCCTAAATATTGCTTCGCAAGCGTCCCTAAGTATTGCGTTG
>JAABKJ010007836.1:0-11595 GCA_011634705.1 Andricus grossulariae
GCTCAAGGGGGGGGGGAGTCGAGATATTTTGTAACGATTTGTTAGGGAGGGGGGGGGGGGGTACCTTATTGACGTACGTAATTTTACAGTCATTGTGCAGCAGTTTATTATGAATTTAACTTTACGCACCGAAGATTCCTTATGATTTAGTAAAAATCTTGCAAAAGTCTGGGCATTTCTATAACTTTAAATAACTGTCAAACAGAAAAATTGAAAACTTTTCAATTTCAATTTGAAAGTGTTTCATTCTATTTATAAATATTAATGTTCAGGGAGAATGAAAAAGTGGTCGGGGAAAAATTAGACAATGTTTAAAATAAAGTTTGGCGGTAACCCTGATATAATATTCTTGTTAATAATTTATTTGCCTCGTATTTATATTTAGACTTTTCTGCAATTACTTCCGTCTGAATAATATCTTTTTAGTTATACATTTTATTATTTGTTTCCAAATTACAAAATTTTGGTAAGAGGTTATCCTTTTTGGTTGAAAAGCCGACTGTTTTGTTAAAAAGGTCATCCTTTCTGATGAAAATTCAACTATTTCGTAGAAAATTTACTTGTTGTTTAAAATTAAAATTTTGTTGTTGAAAAGAAAAGTGTAATTTTTTTTCGATGAAAATTCATCTAGTTTTTTGAAAATTTATCTTCTTGATTAGAAATTCATCTGCTTTGTTGAAAATTCGTCTTTTTGGTTGAAAGTTGAGGTATCTTCGTAGAATATTTACTTCGTCTTTTAAACTCATATTTTGATGGTGAAAAGTAAACTGAAATCTTTTTTGGATGGAAATTCAACTATTTGTTTTGAAATTTTTTTTTTAATTTAAAAATTAATCTGTTTTAGCAGAAATTTCATCTTTCTTGGCTAAAAATTAAACTATTTGGTTGAAAATTCAAAAAAAAATTTTTAGTCATTCTTTTTGGTGCAAAATTCAACTGTTTTTTGAAAATTCTTCTTTTTGGGTTGAAGATTCCAGTATTTCCGTGGGAAATTTATTTCTTGTTTTAAACTCACACTTCGATGTTGAAAAGTCAACCTGAAATATTTTTTGGATGAAAATTCAACTATATTTTTAAGACTTGGCTTTTTAATTTAAAGATTCACATATTTCAGAAAAAAAGTTTATCTTTTTTGAATAACAATACAACTATTTGGTTGAAAATTAAACAATTTTGTTAAAAAGTCATCCTTTTTGGTTCAAAATTCAACCGTTTTGTTGAAGATTCGTCCTTTTGTGTTGAAAATTCCAGTATCTTCGCGGAAAATTGACTTTTTGTTTTAAACTCATATTTCGACGTTAAAAAGTCATCCTGAAATCTTCCTTGTATGAAAATTTGATTATTTTTTTTCAAGATTAGTCTTTTTAATTTAAAGATTCATCTATTCTAGGAAAAATTTAATCTTTTTTGGATAAAAATGCAACTATTTGGTTGAAAATTCACCAAATTTGTTAGAAAGTCATCCTTTCTGTTAATAAGTCAACCTTTTGTTAAAAAATTCAACTGTTTCCATGAAAATTCAACTATTTCGTAGAAAATTTACTTGTTGTTTAAAATTAAAATTTTGTTGTTGAAAAGTCAACTGTAATCTTTATTCGATGAAAATTCATGTAGTTTTTTGAAAATTCATCTTCTTGATTCAAAAATTCATCTATTTTAGTAGAAAAGTCATTTTTCTTGGATAAAAATGCAACTATATGGTTGAAAATTCAACTGTTTTGTTAAAAATTCGTCTTTTTTTATTGAAAATTCAAGTATCTTCGTAGAAGATTTACTTCGTGTTTTAAACTCATATCTTGATGTTGAAAAGTTAACTGAAATCTTTTTTGGATGAAGATTCAACATTTTTGGAAACTTTGCCTTTTTAATTTAAAAATTCATATCTATTTTAGTAGTAATTGCATCTTTCTTGTATCAGAATTTCATTGTTTGGTTGGAAATTCAACAGTTTTGTTAAAAAGTCATCCTTTTTATTTGAAAATTCAACTGTTTTTATGAAAATTCAACTATTTCGTAGAGTAAGATAATATAAAGTTTGTAGATGGTCTTGTAAGAAACAGAGGTCATGCATTTAGCAGAAAATTTACTTGTTGTTTAAAATTCATATTTTGGTGTTGAAAAGTCAAATGAAATCTTTTTGGACGAAAATTCAACTATTTGTTTTGAAAATTTGTCTTTTTGATTAAAAATGCATCTGTTTTAGCAGAAATTTGATCTTTCTTGGATCTTGGTAGAAAATTTAACAAGTTTGTTGAAAATTCGTTTTTTTTTGTTCAAAATTATTTTTTACCAGAGTTTTTATCTGAAAATTTGAGCTATTCCATTTTTGGTTAAAACTTTATCATGTATATTGTATAAGGTAAAAATTCAGTTATTTGGTAGGAAATCCATGTATGTATTTTGTTAAAAACTCGTCTTTTTTGGTAGAGAATTAATCTTGTTTGTTGAAAATTCAACTATTTGGTAGAACATTTATATATTTTGTTAAAAAGTCGTTTTTTTGGATAGAAAATTATTCTTGCTTGCTGAAAGTTTAACTTTTTGGTTGAAAATTCAATTGTCTTGACTAAAATTCATCTTTCTTGATTGAAAATGATCTTTTTTATTAAAAATTTATTTTTTCCGATTTAAAAGTCTACTGTTCTCTTTATTAATTATAGCTTAAAATATTTACTCATTTGTTGAACATTCATCTTTCACTGTAGAAAAGTCGTCTTTCTTGGTTGAAAATGAACTTTTTGGATGAAAATTCAACTGCTTTTTGAAAAATTTGTCCTGTTGTCTTGAAAATTTAAATATTTGATTGAGTTTTAATCTTTTTTGTTTGAACATTTGACCATTTGATTAAAAATGCATCTTTGTATACGAAAAATTGAACTATTTCGTTAGAAATTAAACTACTTTGTTAAAAATCTCATTATTTTTTGAAAATTTAACTATTTTGTTAAAGTCTTTATTTTGAAAGTTCATTTTAATCATCATTTTCGGTCAAAAATTCAACTATGTTGTTTAAAATTCTACCATTTAGATCGAAAATTCATCTTTTATGGTAAAAACTCATTGTTCTTGGTTGAAAATTATTATTTTTTTTTTTCGAAAAATCATCTTTTTGGGTTAAGAATTCATCTCTTTGGGTAAAAAATATTTTTTGGTTGGAAATTAAACTAGTTTGTTTAAAATGTAAAATATTTCATCTTGAAACCTTATGATTTTCAAGTGTTTTGTATATAATTAAATATTTTATCTACATTAATTTGATTTAAAAGAGTTTATAATCATACAATGCGTGTTTAGCTAACCGCGACGTTACTCTCCGGGGGGGGTTCAAAAAACCTCGACTACACCGCTGTTTTAAGGGTTCAAAAGGAATTTTTTTTCTCAATAATTTCATAGTCAGCAAGCCTGGAGACATCGTGCTTGTAATAATTGTATTAATATGTTAGTGTCACACCCAGACCAGTTTTCAATATTAAAATTTTTTTATTTTTCCAACTCGAAAGTAGAAAGGAATGTTATTAGAAACTTGTTATTAGTCAAAGACAGTAAGTATTAAATTATAAATTTATTTTCAGGAAAAGGAAGTGAAGCCCGCACGTTTGGTCATAGACGAGTGACAATGATGATGCTGGCTCCATTGATGTATAAAATGGGGGTTATGACCACTATGTTGACTGTACTGATCGCGATTTCTTTGAAAGGACTGATGATTGGTATGTTAATATAAAAAATAAAAATTGCAATCCTCATTCCACATTTAACATTTTCTCTAGAAAGTAGATCACGTATAATTTACATATAACGTATATTTATGAGATTCCTTTTGGATACGAAAGCGAATAAGTCTTCAATGTCTTCAGAAAAATTTAACGGTACCATTTGTTTGTGGTTGACACTCAACCAATCTATTCAGATTATTACATTTTCCAAGTAGGGAAAGAAATAATTAAAAAAATCACACATTTTTACAATTTATAATATTTAAAAAACATCCTTTGTATAATAATTAAATAAAAATCGATTTATTTTCATAAATTGAGATAAAAAATTGTTTGGCCTCAATTATGTAAAAAAAACTCGAAATAATATTTATAAGTGAAGCCTGCAAATTGGGACGAATCTTAAAAATTCATTTAAGATCGAAATTAAATCTGCTTTCTTATGAATAATTTAATGCACCGAAATCAGAAAATAAGAAAAATTCACAAATCAAAATTAGATTTTCAATCTGCCTTCTTTCCAACTTACAAGAGACGTTAATTAAGGAATCATACTATACTGACATTTACTTTAATAATTAATATTTAATATTGTATATTTGTTGTACATTTTTTCATTTCTGGATGTAATGTTACTGCAGATTTTCAAAAAAATCTCTGCGATACTTTTACGAAAGGAGAGTCCTGAAATAATTTTCCCTGTAAATCCCTTAAAACCTCTGATACATATCTTTACTTAATAATATTTTTGAAATATCTCTCTGGAAAGATTTAAAAATATTTTTAACTTCTGAAATCTCTGAAATATTATGAAATCCCTTATAATCCTGGAAATCTTTCGATATTCTTGTAATCTCTTAAGAATTAATTTTCTGCCAAATATGAATTTTTACCACAATATATGAATTTTCAACTAAAGAAGATAAGTTTCAAGCCCGAAGACAAATAGTTATATTCACAGTTAAAAAATTAATTTTCAACTATAAAAAAAGAATTTTCAATAAAATAGGAAATTTTCAACCGAAGAAGTGAATTGTCTACCAGAAATATGAAATTTTCATCATGAAGATTAATATTCTACAAGAAACGAATTTTCAACAAAATAGTTCAATCTTTAACTGAAAAAATGAATTTTTAACTATAATGATAAATCTTTAAAAAATGAATTTTTAACCAAATAGTTGAAGTTTTGACCAGAAAAGAAGAATTTCCAATAAAATACATGAATTTTCAACTAAAAAAGATACATTTTCAATCCCAAATGGAATAGTTATAGTTAAAGTTAGAACATTAATTTTAAACTATAAAAAACGAATATTCAACAAATAAGTTAAATTTTCAACCAAAGAAATTAATTGTCAACCAAAAAGATGAATTTTTTAGCATGAAGATTAACATTTTACCACAAAATACGAACTTTCAACAAAACACTTAAATTTGCAATAAAAAAATTAATTTTCAAATATAATGATAAATCTTCTAAAAAAGTGATTTTTCAACCAAATAGTTGAATTTTTCACCAAAGCGATGAATTTTCAACCATATGAGATTAATTTTCTACCAAAAAAGAAGAATTTCCAACAAAATACATGAATTTTCAAGTAAAAAAGATCAATTTTCAAACAAAAATTAAATAATTATATTGTTAGTTAAAAAGTTACTTTTTAACCAGAAAAAAACAATGGTAAACAAAATATTTCAATTTCTAAACAAAGAAATTAATTTCTAACGAAATACATGAGTTTTCAACTAAGAAAGATAAATCATATGAAAATAGAATAGTAAAATTTTTCGATAAAAAATTAATATTTAACCAATTAAAAACGATTTTTCAACAAAACAGTTACATTTTCAACAACAAACAAGGTTTTTTGAATTAAAATTTTTAGTTCAATTTGAAATCCAAAACATTTGAACTCAACCGAAGAAGACGAATTTTCAACAAAGCTAATTGAAAATCCTCCATAAAAAAATTAATTTTTAATCAAGCAGTTGCAATTTCAGCCAAAAAATATTAAATTTCTACAATAGATGAATTTTGAAAGCCAAAAAATGAGCTTTTAACAGAGAAAGATTATTCAGTTAATAGAAGAAAAAAAATTTCATCCAAAATGTGGAATTTTTATGCCCAAAACACGATTTTCCTACAAAAAACTGAAGTTTGTAATCCGTGAATATCCATTTTTAACAGAAAAGTTTATATTCAACCAGATCGTTGAATATTTAACCCGAAAATACTGATTTTTAATAAAACAGTGGAATTTTCCAGCAAAAAGATGAACTTTTTTATTTGAACGAAATTCTTGAATTTTGAACAAAATAATATGATATCATGTTCATTCCCTATGTTTAAAAATGGTAAAAATAACTTATTTGAGGTCAAAATCCCTATTTAAATAATTGAGTACAAGCTTTACAATATGCTAATTATTCTTAATACTTTTCAGAACTTTCAATTTCTTTAGGCAATTCGATGCTTTCCTTCGTTTTTAAGTATATATTATATATATTATTCGTTTTCGGGCATGAAAAATCATGACATAGCATATAAAATCGGAAAATTAGGACAGCGATAAAAAATCAGGACTTCTGGTCACCCTATTAAAATATTGAAATCCTTTTAAATTGTACGAGTTTCCTCATGACTCCTAATATTGTATTCAGAAACACATTGAAAATACCAGATCATATATTTGGACTTTAGACACACTCAACTTCCGATATAAGAACAGTTTCGGGCATGGCTTGCAGTGGCTTTATTCCTAAATCGGGGGAATCCAAACGTAAAAGGGCTGGGTCGCATGAATAATTTCTGTTGTATTTGGATGCATGACGCAACCTGATGCAACTAACGTGCTGAGAGTGCGGCCCTCATGCTGCTTGTCACGCTTGACTGAGCACTGCCTCTCTATGTCCCGCGGCTTCCCTCATCATGAAACTGCCCTGTACATCAATTCAAGGAATATCGTAAACCGGATTTTTTATACCAGGAGTTGAGTGTAGTTTTCAAAGATATTTTCGTAAAAGTAAAAGTCCAATTCCCACTTTATGAAACTATTTGCTCTTGTGGAAAAATATTTTTTTTAACAGAAGATTTCTATTTCAGGCCTCCTTCTGCTGATGCTAAAAATAAGCAGTTTCTTAGCAAAATTCCACATGGGTTGGCAACACCAAGGCCATGCTTGGCCACCGCAACCACAACCTGTTCACGTTCATATTCAGGGTGGCGATGGTTACCACCACTCTCATGGTCAACCATATAGTGCTTGGCCATCCGCTAGTGGTCCGCCACCCGATGAGGAACAGCATTATTACTATAAGGGATAGGCTTTTACATTCAATATATTCATTTATTTATTCATTTATAAATTTGTCAGACATGCAAATATCAGTGCCAAAAACGATTTCGGATATGATCTACAGAAGAGGAAGTTCGGAAAATATCCTTAGCCTTAGGACTTTGGACTTATTTGTTTTTTAATTTTGTCAATATTCACGAGTCCGCAAATATTGACTATTATTATGAACATTTGGAAGTGTGAATATTTCAACGGGAAAATTTCTTAGGGTCTTCTTCAGATATTGAGCGATTTTACATCGTGGAAGAATCTATAAAAAAAATAGGTAAATTTTTTTATCTTTTTTTTATAGATTCAACCATGGTCATGCCTCCTTAGAACCAATTTTCACTTAGAAGAACAGACTAAAGTTCATAGCCTGGAAATTATTTTTGGAAGATGCCCTCTTTTAAAATAACTCGATGTTTGTTTGCTTTTTGAGCAATTTGTGCGATTTTTTTCCAAAGGAACAAACTTTTATTTTTGCTACATTTTAGATTTTGAAAAATATATGAAGGACTTCATTTTTTTTTAAATTCTACGTTTCTGGTGAATCTGACGTAAAAGTTGTAAAAAACAAACAAAAAAGTTCACAAATGTTCAACCAATTTAATAAAAAAAGAATGTTCTAACGTAAATAGTTGAGAATGTTATGACGTCTCAAAGGGATTTTTCAGTGAAAACAACATTAAATGTTCTTCTTTTCTCATAACATCTTGTCCTTTGTACATTAGGGTGGTCTTTTTTTTTTAATTTTCATGCATGTCTCCCCAAAATTTGTTTGAATCCACAAAAAATGAAATTCTTTTTTTTGTTGAAAAAAATGATATTTAGATTTTCCGTAAGCCCCATGAAATTTTACAAGTATTTCCCATTAGAAAAAAATACGTTTTTGTACATTCTATGCAGAATCGTCAATATCAGGTGAATCCAGTTGAAACTCAACATTTCTCTTTACAATATTAGCTATAGAATACAACTGAATATTTAATTTTTAAATATCACCCCCGTAAGTCTTTTTTATAGGGTCCCATTGACTTTCGTGAGATTTTGGTCCTAATATGACTTTTTACGGTAAAAAAAATCGTTTCTAATACATAGTATACTACTTGTTACTGATATATAGATGTTCACAAAAGTTGTTCAAACGATTGATTATTGTTCTTAGCAATTTTCTCTTAGAATAGGGTTAAAAAGTCGCGGTTTTTTCAGACCTTTTCAACTTATTTTCAACTTTTCAGTTAGAGGGAGCCAATAATCAATTAAATTGAACAGAAATAATTATTGAAGCAGTTTATTATTGTTTATAATAATATTCTCTTAGAATAATGCTAGAAAATCACGGTTTTTTCTAAATATTTTAACTTTTTGTCTACTTTTCACTTGGATTGTGGTAATAATGATTGAAATGTAACAAACTTAATTGTTCAAACATATTACTATTGTTTATAAAAAATTTTTCCTATAATATTGCTTGTTAAATAGCTGTTTTTTTTAATTTTTAACTTTTTGTCAACTTTTCACTTAGAGAAAGGTAATAATTAATGAAGTTTAACAAACATTATTGTTCAAACGATTTATCATTGGTTATAACTATCTTCACTTATAGTAATGCTAGATAGTTGTGGATTATTCTAAAATTTCCAATTTTTCTCAACATTTTATTCGGTGAGATAATAATTAATGCAGGTTAACAAACATGATTGTTTAAACAATTTATTATGATATAGAACTGTCTTCTCTTAGAGTAATGCTAGAAAGTTGCGGGGTATTCTAAAATTTGAACTTTTTATTTGACCTTTTATTTAGGATCGAGTAATAAAAATCAATATTAATTAAACAAAAAGGCTCTAAATAACTTCTTCAAGGAAAATTTACATTGAGTATGATCCATATAGAAAGTTTTGAAACTATTTCAAATATCTGTTTAATTTTAGAAAATTATCCTCACAAAAAAGAAAGAGATTGTTTAAACTATGATTATTTGTTCATCAATAAAAAGCCAAAGCAAAGTAAAAAATTCCAGCAAAAACCGCAAATTTCTAGCAATTATCTAAGAGAATATAGTTATAAAGAATCATAAATTGTTTAAACAATTATTTTTGTTAACTTGCATTAATTATTACCTCATGAAGTGAAAAGATGACAAAAAGTTAGAAATTCTAAAATAAACCGGAGCTATCTAGCATTACTATAGGAGAAGATAGTTATAAACAATAATAATTTGTTTAAACAATTATGTTTGATAAATTCGATTCATTTTCACCTCGCTCTAACTGAAAAGTGGAGCAAAAGTTAAATATTTGAGAAAAACCCGCAACTGTCTAGCATTATTCAAAGATAATATTATTTCAAATAATATTGAATAGCTTGAACAAATGTGTTTGTTAATTTGAACTAACTATTATCATACTCTAAGTGGAAAGTTTCCAAAAATTTGATAATTTCATAAAAACCTGCAACTGTCTAACCTTACTATAGGAAGAGATAGTTGTAAATAACAATAATTTGTTTAAACAATTATGTTTGCTGAATTGCATTGACTTTTATCTCGTTCTAAGTGAAAAGTTGAAAATAAGTTTAAAAATTCGGAAAATCCGTGATTTTCTAAATCTATTCGAAGCGAAAATTTGCTAAAAACAATAACGAATTGTTTAAAAATTCATTCAAACATTTAATTATCATTATAGAGTAGTATTTTATGTATCAAAAACAATTTGCATTGAAACAACTGCAAAAAAATCATAATTAGTACCAAAAACTAGCAAAACTCATTTTTTCACTTTTGGGGTTTTTTGAGCCCCTTTAAAACAGTCTTATCAGGGTGATATTTAAAAATTCATTATTCATTTTTATTCCATAACTAATTGTGAAGAGAATTGTTGAGTTGCAACTTGACTCACCTAATATTGATGATTGTGATGAAAATTTACAGAATCATCTTTTTTTCTTATGGGAAATACGTGTTCAACTTCACATGGCTTGCGGAATCTTTAAATATCATTTTTTAAACACATTTATTTTTTATGGATTCGAACAGATTTTTTAAATTTGATTAAATTACCCTTTAAACTAAAGAAGACTGTTCTAGTTCATATAGAACGGAGGTTATAGTGATGTCTTTCACATATTTTTCTAAATCTAAAAGGGAGCAGAAAAAACTCTTCTCGTTACTTTTGTTATTTTCGAAAAAACCACATAATTGATCTAAAGACAAGAAATGCCGATTTTTTTTTTAAGTGGGCCCAACGATTTTTTCTATATTCTGTGCAAATACACAGGAGGAATCGCGAAACATAATTTTTAGGGTGCCAACTTTAGCCTGTTTTTTAAAATGAATCTTGGTTCTAAGGAGGCGTGTCGTGTAAAAGAGCTCTAATTGTAAGATAGCCCAAAACCATGTTTGAGTCCAAAAATTGGCTTTGGATTTTCTTAAAATTTCCCTTTGTTGATATATTTCGAAATAATTTGAATATTTTCTTGAAATGTCACTTGAGTTTTGCAAAATGTCAAAGGTTTTTAATTAAGTGCGTTTTTCGCTCTTTCTCTTAAAATGACAAAAACTGAAGCACACAGTATTATAGAGATGAGGTTTTTGAATCTAGAACTTCAAAGATTACAGTTTATACTTTATAAATGCCATAATATGATTTAGGATGGACTTTATGTATCGAGATTATTGTCAGTTTTTGAACTCGATATATAATGAGCCTAGATTATTACCCGAACTTCGTTTATAAATTAAAATACAAATGTTGACAGCTATCTTTTTGAAAGTAGTAGGTTGATATACCAACAAAACCAAAGTAACTAGGCAAGTTCTTCATAGTAATACTTCATAGTTAGAAGCCAAGAAAAAATTTTAGTGTCTACACTCTATGTCTTTCGTGATATAATAATGATATTAATATCTGCTCAAAAATAAAACGCACAATGATTTAAAAAGAAGATTCTGCAATTTCAATTTCGCGCCATAATTATCTCACAATCTGAGGTTTTGTATATAAGCCGTGAAATTTAAATTGCAGGATTTAATTTTTTTGTTTTATTGAAAACTCACGAGCAGTAAATTTTTAAAGGAAATATTTATTAATATTGTATTTGTAATCTTTGTATATGATAGATATTAATTATAATTAATAATTATTTTAGTAAACAACTATAAATACAATACTTGTTATGTACATAGAAAAACTTTAAAGGAGTTACCTATAGGTTTATATTATTTTTGTAAATAGAATTTTAGACAATATACTTTTTCATAACATTTTTGTAAATCGTGATTCGTAATTTATTTAAGAGGTATCTTAAGTTTTTAGTTTTTTAATTTCGAAATCTGGTTCAAATTTCCAAGATGTGGCATTCCAAAGTAATTTTCCTTGCTGAATGTTAAACTGATTTTCATTTTTCGCCTAAGAGTAGATGTATAGGGCCGGTTCTAATTATAAATTCCTACCTTACCGGCATCAAGAAGCTTCCAACCTGTAGTGGTTCATGTCCGTGCTAAGCTTCTAGAACATTCTCGATGTGTCCTGATGACG
>JAABKJ010007837.1:0-11595 GCA_011634705.1 Andricus grossulariae
TTATTCTGTTCTACTAGGTTCTCTTCTCTTCTGTTCAATTCCCTTCTATGCTCTTCTATTCTATTCTCTTCTGTTCTGTTCTATTCTAATCTATTCTCTTCTATTCTGTTCTCTCCCATCGATTCTCCGCTACTCTGTTCAATTCTGTTCTTTTAGTCCATTCTACTTTATTCTGTTCTACTAGGTTCTCTTCTCTTCTGTTCAATTCCCTTCTATGCTCTTCTATTCTATTCTCTTCTGTTCTATTCTATTCTGTTTTATTTTATTCTGTTTTATTCTATTCTGTTTTATTTAATTCTGTTCTTTCTCTGCTATTCTCTGTTATTATCTTCTATTCTACTTTATTGACTTTTATTTTATTACAATAAGATATTTCCGCTGCAATTCTATTTTTTGCGCTCTATTTGTGCTAGGTAAAAAATAGATTTCTCCTTTCCTTTATTCGCGAAAATAAGAGACATTTGATGGCACCGAGTAGAGTAATAAGAATAGATGCTTCATTTCTATTAGGATTTTTTTCCTTTTTTCGCGTCCATGCATTTCACGGTATCCTGGCCATAAAAATGGCAACGGATTAAGAATCGATTCCGGATGAGCGTCCTCACGAAGGTGCACTCTGCGAATCTAGAAGGACAGGCCGTGCGAAAATGCCGGGGCAATAAATAAGGGGTTGGAGTGGAGCTCAAAAGCAGGAAAAAGAAGCGCAACACGTAATACGGAATCCCCAGTTTTATTAGTCTCCATTGGAAGTTCTGCTAAAAAAGAGACAGTCAAGTGCAGAATCCTTGAAAATTCTTCAGAGAAAATCTACTCCAGCAAAAAATTAGTCTCAAGAATTCAATCATTTGGGAATTCTCCTTTTTTATTACTTATACCAGAATTAAATGCACGCGCGTATTCACGTTCCTGGATTTTTATTTCTAAATATAAAATACACGAAAAATGTAATACATTTAATTTAAGCAATTTTTTAATATTAAGTGTTTGCAAATTTTTTTAAAGGATTTAAATAATTTAATAAATGATTTTATCTTACAGATAAATACATCAAATAATATTTATACTAGGGAGGTTCAAGAATTTTAGTTGAAAAATAATTACATTTGTTACTAAGAATTAATTTTTTTTATTGAAAATTCAACTACTGATTTGAGAGTTGAAGAAATTTGTTAAACATTACTTTATTGATTTATTATTTCACTATTTTTTTAAAAATTAATTTTTTTGAATGAAAAATTGAGTATTCCATTTTTGGCTGAAAATTCAAGGATTAAATGTTTCATTGAGAATTCATTTTTTTATTTGAAAATTCAACTACTTCGTTGAAAATTAAACTAATATGTTAAAAATTCACTTTATTGGTTTACGATTTCTCTATTTGGTTAAAAATTATTTTGTTTTGGTTGAAAATTATTTTTTTTTAAGTGAAAAATTAACTATTCCCTTTTTGGCTGACAATTTATCGTTTTCAGTTGAAAATTCGATGAATAAATTTTTGATTCAGGATTTATTTGTTTTGGTTGAAAATTAAAATACTTAGTTGTAAGTTGAACTACTTTGTTAAAAATTCACATTATTGATATAATATTTAACTATTTGTTTGAAAATTATTTTTTTTCTTTTATGAAAACTAATTTTTTTAACTGAAAGTTCAACTATTCCATTTTTGGCTGAAAATTGATCGTTTATAGTTAAAAATCCAACGACTAAATTTTTCATGAAGGATTTTTTTTTTGAAAATTAAACTACTTCTTTGAAAGTTGAACTACTTTGTTAAAAATTCATGTTATTAATTCAAGATTCTACTATTTTCTTGGAAATTATTTTTTTTTTGGTTGCAAATTAATTTTTTTTACTGAAAGTTTAACTATTCCAGTTTTCGCTGAAAATTTATCGTTTTCAGTTGAAAATTCAACGAGTAAATTTTTCATTGAGGATTTATTTGTTGTTGTTGAAAATTCAACTAATTAGATTGAAGTTTAACTACTTTGTTTAAAAGTCAAATTATTGAAAAGATTTCACTATTTGGCTGAAAATTAATTTTGTTCTTTGATGAAAATTAATTTTTTAACTGAAAAATTAACTATTCCATTTTTTCCTGAAAATTGATCGTTTACAGTTGAAAATTCAACGATTAAATTTTTCATTAAGGATTTCATTTTTTTTTAAAATTAAACTACTTAGTTGAAACTTGAACTACTTTATTAAAAATTCACATTATTGATTCAAGATTTTACTATTTTCTCGAATTTTTCGTTGTTGAAAATTAATTTTTTTAACTGAAAGTTTAACTATTTCATTTTTGGCTGAAAATTTCATTTTTGGCTGAAAATTTATCTTTTCAGTTGAAAATTCAACGAGTAAAGTTTTCATTGCCGATTTATTTTTTGTTGTTGAAAATTCAACTACTTAGTTTAAAGTTAGAATACTTTGTTGAAAATACGAATTATTGATTTAAGATTTCACTATTTCCTTGGAAATTATTGTTTGCCTTTAATTAAAATTTTTCGTTTACTAATATTTTGGTAGAAAATTCAACTATTTGGTTGAAAATGATCTTTTTGGTTAAAAATTTATAATTGCGTGAAAATTCAACAATTTGGTACATATTTTTTCTCTCTCTTGAATTAAAAATTAAAACAAATAAAAATCTTTAAAAGACTTTTTTCAAATCAACTGTTTTGGATTTGAAATTAAAATATTTTTTTGTTGAAATTCACTGATTTTTGAATTAAATTATTTTTTTTTTGTCATTTTTTTTGGTTGAAAATTTGACAATTTGGTTTAAAGTTAAACTATTTGGTTGTAATTACAACAGCCTGATTAAAAATAATTTTGGTGTAAAAAATTTGTCTTAATTGGATACAAATTAACTTTTTTATTAATAATACATCTTACCGTGTTTAAAAGTCCACTTAAAAAAAAAACGGACTACTTAGGTTGAAAATTTAACTGTCTTCTAAAATATTGGTCTTTTTGACTTGAAAATTCGACTATTTAGTTGAAAATTCATCTTTTTAGATAGAAAGTTTAAATATTTGGTTAAAAATTCAACTATTTTGTTGAAAATTTAATTATTTTCTTAAAAATTAAGTATTCTGTTAAAAATTCATCTTTTTGGTGGAAAACTAAAGTGTTTTGTTGAACATTCGTCTATTTGGACAAAAAATTCGTGATTGGAAATTCATCTTTTTTTGTTGAAAATTCAACTGTCTTCTAAAAAAATCGATTATTTGGTTGAAAACCTAACGTTTTTTGGTTGAAGTTTTAAGTTAAATTCTAAAATTATAGTTTGTTTGATAATTCATTTTTCTTGTTTAAAGTTCAACTATTTCGTTAAGAATTTAATTAATTTGTTTAAAATTTAACTGTTTTATTGCAAATTCGTCTTTTTGGATAGAAAATCGGAATAAAAATTCATTTTTCCGGTAGAAAAGTTCAGGGTTGAAAATTCAACTGCCTTCTAAAAAGTTCGTCTTTTTGACTTGAAGATTCAACTATTTGTTTAAAAATGCAAATGCATACGGTTCAAGTTTAATCTTTTTGGTTTGGAAATTCGACTCTTCGGTTAAAAATTCATCTTTGTTTATATTTATATATTTATATATTTTTATATATTTATATAAATATATATTTATATATTATATTTTTTGGTTGAAAATTCAACTATTTGTTAAAAAATTCAACTACCTTGTTGAAAAATCCTCACTTTTTCTTAAAAGTTCAACTATTTGGTTGTAAATGCAACTGTTGAGTCTCAATTTTTTCTTTTTTTAAGTTCAATTATTGGTTGAAAAATATTTTTTTTTCTGGTTTAAAAGTCAACTGTTTTCAAAAATATTCGATTTTTTAGTTTGATAACTCAACTAATTCGTCCATCGTACTTTTTTCCAAGAAAAGGAAGTGAGGGGAAGTGAGGAGAAATAAGCGGAGGGGAAGTAGGGGGAGTGAGGGGAAATAAGTGGTGTGAAAGTAGGGGAAGTGAGGGGAAGTAGGACAAATGATTGGAAGTGAGGGAAAATGAAAGGAGTAGTGAGTGAAATGGGGAATAAAGGGGGAGTAGGGAAAATGAGGGAAGGGTGTGAAGGGAAATTGGAGGAGGGGACATTAGGGAGGGGAAGCAGGAGTAGTGGTAATTGAGGGTAAGTAGGGGAAATGATTATAAATGAGACTGAGTAGAAGAGGTGAAGTGTGGGCTGGGGAAGGGAAGTGTCAGCTGTGGAAGCGAGGAGAGGGGGAAGTAGAGGAAGAAGTTGGGGAAGGGGCGAGGGGTGAAGGAAGGGGTAAGGAAGTAGGGGAAATATGGGAAATTCGGGAAGAGAAAGTAGTGGAAGTGAGGAGAAGGTGTAATAGCAGAAATATGGGATTAAGGGAGAGGTAGTAGGAGAAATGAGGGGCGGAGAAGTAGAGGAAGTGAGGGGAGAAAAGGTAGTGGAAGCCGTGGAAATTGCAGGGAAATGAGCGAAAGGGAAGTAGGGTAAGTAGGGAAATAAGGGGGGGAGTAGGTGGAAATTGTAGGAGAGAAAGTAGGGCATGTGAGAGGTAATAAGGTGAGGGAAGTAGGGAACATTAAGGAGCGGAATTAGGAGAAGAGAGTGCAATTGAGGGAAAGTAGGGGCAATTCTGAGAATTAGAATGAGTAGAGGAGTGGAAGTGAGGGCTGAGGAAGGGGAGTGTTACCCAGGGAAGCGAGGAGAGAGAAAAGTAGAGGGGGCAGTAAAGGAGGAAGAACTTCGCAAAGGGGGGCGAAGGTGTAGTAAGGAGGGGACATAGCTGAATGAAGGTAAAGGAAAGGAAAGTATAAGCGAAGGAAGTTTGAACGACTTGAATAATTTTTAGAGAGGTGAGGAAGTATGGGAAATGATGGGAACTGCGGGAAGGTAAAGTAGTGGCTCATTAGGGGAGGAGTGCGTGGGGGAATGAGAAGAGAGGAAGTAGCGGAAGTGATGGAAATAGTAGGGAAATTAGAGGAGGAGAAGTAGAGAAATGATGGGTGGAGAAGTGAGGGGAAATTGGAGAAGAGGAAGTAGGGCATGTGAGAGGTAGTAAGGTGAGGCAAGTAGAGAACATTAATGAACGGAAGCAGAAGAGAGTGCAATTAAGGGAAAGTAGAGGAAATAATGAGACATGAGAATGAGTAGTGGAGTGGAAGTGAGGGCTGAGGAAAGGGAGCGTCAGCTAAGGAAGCGAGGAGCGGGAAAGTAGAGAGGGAAGTACAGAGCAAGAAGGAAGAAGTTCGTGGAGGGAGAATGGTGAAGTAAGGGGAGGGAAATTAGAGAAAGTGAGGGGAAATTGGATGAGAAAAAGTAGGAAAAATGAAAGGTAACGGGGTAAAGGAAGTAGGGACAGTGAGGAGTAAAGAGGGAAGGGAAGTACGGTAAATTAAGGAGCGGAAGTAGGAGAACGTAATTGAGGAGAAGTAGGAGAAATGATGAGAAATAAAAAAGAGTAGTGGAGTGGGCGTGAGGGTTGGGGAAGGGGAGTGTTAGCTAGGGAAGCGAGGAGAGGGGGAAGTAGAAGAGGACCAAGTTCAGGAGAGGGGGCAAAGAATGAAGTGAGGGGAGGGGAATGTAGGGGAAGTAGGGGTGGGAAAGTAAGGATATTATTTAGAAAATTGTTTTCCAATCTGTTTCTTCGAGTTTAAGGTTGATAATTGAATCTGAATAAGTTATAAATCTGGGATGTGTGCTTTGGGGTTTCCAAGTTTGATATGTGGAGCGATATATTGGATGTTCGATGTACAAGCGAAAATTCCTGATGCTGGAGGCGCTCTCGAGACGCTTTTGTCAACGACAAAATTCCCTAGATATTATATTACATATATGTGCTATAGGAGAAGTAATAAAGTCTTCCGCGCAATTTTCTTGACGATCAGGACGCAGAGGCGACAGGAAAAATTGTCAGGAATAATTTAATGGAATGCCGGGTTGGAACTGGTAATTTTTCACAACCTTTTCAGTCCGAAGAAATGGGTTAATTTTTTATATGGTAAAATTTTAGAAATAAAAAAAAAATTTTGGACAACACACTGTTAACTGTCTGAATTCGAATTTGGGGGACAAAATTAAAAAAGAGAAAGTTTTTTTGGTTGAATTCAATTGTTTTTATTTAAAATTAAATATTTTTCGGTTGTAATACCAAATATTCATTTTTTTCGTTGAAGATTCATCGCTTGGGTTGATAATTTAAAAACTTAGTAGAAAATTCAACTATTTGGTTAAAAAATTAACTGTTTTGTTGAAAATTAATATTTTTGGGTTGAAAATTCAACTAGTTGGTAGAAAATTATTGCTGGATTGAAAATTAACTTTTTTTTAAATTTCTATTTCCGGGGTGAAAATTCAATTGTTTTATAGGAAATTCGTCTTTTTGTTTTAAAAATTCAACAAGTGAGTTGAAAATTCAACTATTTGGTTAAAAAAGAATAATTTACTGCAAAACTTAATCAAAATTTAAATTCTACTTTAACGTCCAACATTTAAATTGAATTACAAAATTCTTGGAAATTAAAAAAAAAACAGGAATCCAACGATAAAATTTGGACAATTCACCTTGAAATATATCAATTCAAATCGAATATTCCAAAATAAAAAAAGGGGAAAGAAAAAGAAGTCAACCTCCAAATTCCCTTCCTTCTTTTTTTCTCTAGTCTTTTTTTTACATTTTTTAAAATCACAATTAAAAAACATTTATAGATTTTTTGTATTTTTTTTATTGTGTTCAAAAAATAAAAAAATAGAAAAATAAAATAAAAAAAGATGAGAGAAAAAGAGAAGGGGAAATAAAAAAATTCATATTGAGACAGTGTGTTGTCCAAATCTGATCGTTGGATTCTTGTTTTTTTTTTTCAATTTCCAATAATTTTGTAGTTAATTTTGATATATTGCAATTAAAAACTTGTTTTATGTAAATCTTTGAGATCTAGTTAATTAGTTAAATAATTAATTAGGATTAATATAAATAATTTCCCATATTGACTCAGGAAAATGAATGTTTAAAATAGAGGATTTCCAAATTTTTTTTCTTTTTTGTGTAATTTCACTGAATAAATTTATTATCATACGTTGGACCGGAATAGTGCCCTCATTCTGAAGTGGATAAAAATTTTAAATAGATTCTTAAAACTGACAAAAGGAGTTCAAATAAGAGAAATAAGAAAAAGTGTGCAGTGGAAAGTTAATTATATTTTAAAATCATTATTTCCAGTTATCTAGTTTAATATTTTAAACATATTAAAAATTAACTTTACTGTTCATTTAGACTGACAATTATAAAAATTCCTTTTTATTTATCGGAGACTTCATATTCTTTTCCCTATTCATATCTTTTTCCCTTTTTATCGTTTTTTCCACTTTAAAGTTAACTCTTTTTTGGTCTAAATTGATCCTTTTTCATTGAAGATTCAACTGTTTTGTTTAAAATTAGTTTTTCTGGTTAAAAATTCAATTATTTTGGTACAAAATTAATTTTTGGTTGAAAATTCAACTGTTTTGTTGAAAATTTGTCTTTTGGGTTGAAAATTTAATTATTTTGGTACAAAAATTAATTTTTGTTTCAAAATTTAACTGTTTTGTTGAACATTTATCTTTTGGGTTGAAACTTCAACTATTTTGGTAAAAAATTCATCTATTTGGTTAAACATTAAATTTTTTTTCTTTCTTGACTGGAAAATATTTTTTGATTGAAAATTCAACTATTTTTGTACAAAAGTAATTTTTTGTTGAAAATTTGTCTTTTGGGTCAAAAATTCAATTATTTTGGTACAAAATTAACGTTTGGTTAAAAATTCAACTGTTTTGTTGAAAATTTGTCTTTTGGGTTGATAACTTAATTATTTTGGCACAAAATTAATTTTTGGTTAAAGATTCAAATGTTTTATTGAAAATTAGTTTTTTTGGTTGAAAATTGAATTATTTTGGTCCGAAATTAATTTTTGGCTGAAAATTCAACTGTTTTGTTGAAAATTTATCTTTTGGGTTAAAACTTCAACTATTTTGGTTAAAAATTCAATTATTTTGGTACAGAAATTAATTTTTGATTCAAAATTTAACTGTTTTGTTGAAAATTTATTTTTTTGGTTGAAACTTCAACTATTTTGGTAAAAAATTCATCTATTTGGTTAAACATTAACTTTTTCTTCTTTCTTGACTGGGCAATATTTTTTTATTGAAAATTCAACTATTTTTGTAAAAAAGGAATTTTTTGTTGAAAATTCAAATGTTTTGTTGAAAACTTGTCTTTTGGGTTGAAAATTCAATTATTTTGGTACAAAAGCAATGTTTCGTTGAAAAATCAGTGGTTTTGTTGAAAATTTGTCTTTTTGGTTGAAAATTTAATTATATTGGCACAAAATTAATTTTTGGTTAAAGATTCAACTGTTTTGTTGAAATGTTTGTTCTGGGTTAAAAATTAAATTATTTTGGTACGAAATTAATTTTTGGTTGAAAATTCAAATCTTTTGTTGAAAATTTGCCTTTGGGTTAAAAATTTTAATTATTTTGGTACCAAATTAATTTTTGGTTAAAAATTCATCTGTTTTGTTGAAAATTTAATTTTGTTGTTGTAAATTCATATTTTTGGGTTGAAAATTCAACTATCTTGAAGAAATTTCGTCTTTTTGTATTGACAATTCAACAGATTGATAAAAAATTCAAGTATTTTGTTAAAATGTTAACTACCTAATTGAAAATTGAACTATTTGGTTGCGAATTAAATTTTTGTTAGTAGAAAATTAATCTATTTTATTCAAAATTCAACTTTTTTGGTAGATAATTAATTTTTCTGTTAAAAGTAATCTATTAATTTTTTGGAAATTTATCCTTTTCAAATTAAATTCAACTGTTTTTTTTTTATTTCAATTAAAAATATTTTTTTATTGAATTATAATTTTTGTTAAGAATTTGGTTTTATTGAAAATTCAAACGATTTAATTAAAAATTTACCTAATTTGTTAAAAATCCATCTTTTTTAGTTAAAAATTGAACTTTTTTGTTGAAAATTCATCTTTTTGGGTTAAAGATTAAATTTTTTTGAAAGGAAATTTGTTTTTTTTTTTTTTATTTGAAAATTCACCTTTTTGTGGAAATCTCATCTTTCTGGCTAAAAATGCAACCCTATGATGAAAATTAATCTTTTTTGGCTGAAGATGCAACTATTTTGCTGAAAATGTATATATTTTGGTTGAATTTAAGTATTTTAAAATTTTTAATTAAAATATCTTTTTGTTGTATTATCAACAATTACGAATTTTGGTATTATGTTGTCGACTAGCATATTGAAAACCAAAAAAATGATCATTTTCAGCAAAATTCCTCTCTAGCTCCGTTGGGATTCGAACCCAGGTCCTGGGTCTGAATCCCAGCGGAGCTAGAGAAAATTTTTTTTCACATCTCAAAATAAAAACCATTTCCACTTTCGACTAGTAACAAATTAATTTAATTAATTTTCAATCAGTTATTTATATCAACCTCCTGACTAATGAATTCCTTTTTTCCACTGAATATCCTAGAAAAATTCCCATTCATAAAAATTTTGTTTTCTTAAGTCAGCTCTCGACAATTTATCTTTCACCACATCAACTCAATTTAGCGACTCATTTCGGGTACGTCTCCTAATTATTATTTCAGCACCCTCACTTTACGATTTAGAAGAAGCGCCTCCACCAATTTTCTCATCTAATGAAAAATATTAAGGGTTACGGACCACATAGGCAGTATCAACCCACGGCAATTTTGCAGCGAAACCGAGGAAACTTTCTTGTGGAACTTATTGCCGAACTTATTACAGAGTTTAAGGCCGGTCGCTGCTTGCCACTACTTATCTCGAAATCTTCAGTCGGTCTGAAGTTTAAAAAAAGAAAAAAAAAGAAAAAAAAACGAAGCAAAACTAGCTACCCTGTACGAGGGCTTCAATAAGCGCCTTACCTCAACCTCTTTCTCTTCTTCAGACTCTTATTCTACCCCCACCGCTCTCACCCGAACCCCACACCACAAGCCCCGAACCCCACGCCACAAACCTCGAACCCCACACCACAAACAACTCAACCTCTTTCTCTTTCTCTTACTCTTCTCGGATATTATAGACCCCTCATTGCATTTATTTTTGCTCTGTTTTCCTTCCCACCTTCTTTCGACAATCGCAGCTGTATTTAAAGAACTCGGTTTGAGACCGACGTTTACCTCCGGACCGGAAAGTCTCGAGAAACGTTTCCGTATTTTTCTTATTTCATCAAGTTTCGCGTAAAGTGATTTTTGCCTTCGAATTGTTTTATGTATTTGGTTCACTTCTTCAAACGTGTTTCTTCTTTTTCTAATTTTGTATTAATTTTTTGTTTATTCAAAGAGATCAGGTTATTATTATTTTTATTTGATCAAAATATAGTATTCTTGTATTTTAATTAATCTGCAAGTCATAAAGACCTTTTTTTAAAATTGATAAACTAAATTTTTCAGTATAAAACTATCTGAGCCTAAACATTTTCAAACTTTGTAACCAACTAGTTGAATTTTTAGGCAAAAACAGAATTGATGAATTTTCGACAAAATATTTAAATTTTCCCTCAGAAAGATGAATTTTCAACCAGGAAGATTTATTTTCTCTAAAAAAGACAAGAATTGAATTTTCGACGTGAAATTCTAACCTAATATTTTAATTTTAAAGTAAAATTATGAATCTTAAAAAAAAATGAATTGTTAATAAAGTTGTTTGTTATCAGAAAGATGATTTTTCAACGAACAAGATTAATTTTATATAAAAAAGACGAATTTTTAACAAAATATATGAATTTTCAAACAAAAATAGAATATTTAAATTTTCATCAAAATTAATTCAGTTATTCTCTATCAAAAGGATAAATTTTTAACCAAGAAAATTAATTTTCTACTGAAAAAATACGAATTTTCAACAAAATACGAATTTTCTATCAAAAAAGATAAATTTTTAATAAAATACATTAATTTTCAACCTAAAATGGAATAGTTCAATTTTCAACCAGATATGAATTCTAAACTAAAAAAAAAAATTTATTTATTTTCAATCAAAAAAAGTTTAATTTTACTGAAAATAAGCATTTATAATAATTAAAAGATAATATTTTTCCAAAAGCAATGAATTTTAAAACCAAAAAGACGATTTTTCAACAAAATAATTGAATTTTCAACAACAAAAATTTCAAACAAATTGTTGAATTTTCAACAAAAAAGTTAATTTCCAAAAAATAGTTGAATTTTCTGCGAAAGAAGTTAAATTTTCATTAAAAAAAAGAATTTTTAACAAAATAGTTTAATTTTCTGCCAAAGTGATGAATTTTCAATCAACAAAATATGTGAATTTTGAACGAAATAGATTAATTTTAATATAAAATTATGAATATTAAAATAAAAGAAATGGTTAAAAAGTTGTTTTTTATCAAAAAGATGAATTTTCAACGAAAAAGAAAGATTTTCTAGCAAAAAGACTAATTTTTAATAAAATACATTTAATTTTCTACCAAAAATGGAATATTTAAATTTTCAATTAAATTAAATTATTTTTCGACCAAAAAAAAAAAAAAAAGAATTCTCAATGAAATAGTTAAATTTTCAACCAGACATGAAT
>JAABKJ010007839.1:0-11594 GCA_011634705.1 Andricus grossulariae
AGCTATTTGCAGCCAACCACCTCAACAGAAATACCGTGGGAGAGCATCAAGTGGGATACCACAATGAATGAGGAATTTGTGCATCTCTATTATGAAAGTGCGAAGTTGGAAACCCCACGCGAAAAAGGATACAATTTTAGACCGATGTTTGCCGCAAAGTATCCTCAAATAGAGAAAATTGCATTAAGAGATCTTATCGCTAAGGTACAGGACATCAGGACTAATCTACTTATCTCAGAAGATCGAGCAATGGAGATTTAAAAGCACGTTGATTTGGCGTGGAAAAAGGACGGCAATGAACATCAGTTAGAGGAAGCTGCGTTACATGAATAAGCAGCGGAAATTGATGTTCTACCTCAACCTGGTGATGATGCAACACCACCACATCCTCCAGAGGTAGATGGCCTAATACACCCATAGCCAGAAACAGTGGTTCAACAACCAAGAAGGCGATTAAAATGGACATACCATATGAAAAGAGATGTATGCGCTTTTATTTTTTGGCGAAGGAAAGCGGGCAAAGTGTAAGAAGAGAACATCATCGACTCTTCTTACCTAAGCACTCAGACCTAGACACAAGAATAAAAGAGCAAAATCTAGCAGATCAAAAACGGTCAATATCTGTGAACAGATTGCTTCCGGCTGTTGAAATAGCTGCCATCGAAATGGGAGTGGAACAGCAGTTTCCTATTGATGAACTGCCCTTGGAAGATGTGGCCAGCGAAGACCTGGTTGAAGCTGAAGGCATAGGTGCTAGGGATAATGAACATCCAGTACCGGATCCCCTAGAACCACATCCGCACATTAATAGCGATGACTACGAAAGAATGGACGTTACATCAATTTTATTATTAATGTTTTCCGACAATTTTCTCGACTTCAGGTAATGTTTTTATCTGTCACCAAACTTTATATATTTATTAATTTCGTTGGTTTTGACTTTGTTCATAAAAACTTGTTCATTTCATTACATTTCATATAATTATTTGTTTAGATCTTGAGAATGGCTCAAAGCCGAGCCGAAACGTTGATTAAAATTTTGACACCATAATTAAAATGAGTTTTTTTTTTATAAGACTGTAAAGACCAAAAAAATTTGATTATTTGGATTTTATCTACAACAGTCTAAGAACGGAGTTTGTTTTGGTTTCCACCAACCGATATTAATTGATTATCAGTTATGTTCTGTACTTTTGCATTGGTCTCCCATAGCTAACGTGGGCAATCGCCATATTATAAAGTCTAGTATGAAAACGAAGCTTACCATTGAACTAAAATGTTACCGATATATATAGAAAAATATCGGTCGGATTTTATTTTTAAAAATCAAACTTATTGTGCTTTTAGCATAAAAGATATAATGTTGAAAAGAATAATATTTCTGTTCTCGCGTGACACATGGCGGGGGTAGACAGTGACGATGTGACAACACTTAGTGACATGTATTTTTCCTGTAGGTACTTGTGTTATTACAGAGCACTCATTGCATACAATATGCAAAACGGAATTCAAACCTAATCTAGTTTCTTTTCTTGTATTCTTCAATGAAATCATTTTAGCACACTTTTTACACTGCAATTTATCGGCAAGAGTATTGAAATCAACAATCCGTCTTCCAGCCAATATGGGATTTCAGGGATTCATCGCACTATTTTTATGTTTGTTGGCTTCATACATAGCTGCAACAGACTTCAAACGTTTATCCAGCACTTAAAAAAAAATTTCCCTTTGTGCTTTAATTGCGTCCACATTTTGACGATATTTTTCGTGGTTATAAATGTCAACACAATTTTCTCCGAGAATGAAATAACGACGTTGCCACTATCGTTTCCTTTACGAACTGTTACTGTGAATGTGTGTTCGTTTATAGGACAAAAATTTTCACCAATGGTTAGAAGAGAACATGACATTTCTTACATCTATCTGAGCGTAAACTTTTGAATGTTATAGCCGCGTGACAACTATCTTAAGGTCCCTCTAACAACCGACAGCGCTAGCGCGGTGAACCCCCACTCGCCTAAGTGGCCAGTGGTGCGCCTTCGCCGAAGCGAATTGAATAAAACTACGGTCCACGATACAAAGAAATCAGAGATTGGAATTGGATCCTGTTCTGAACCTTCGTACAGTACAGACTGCCCTCTATAGAGAATATGTTTGCGGTCACCGTGCCTAAGAACTCGCATTGTTAATGGTCGAGTTTGTATTGACACGATGATCGACTCATACCTCCGCAGAGAACAATTTAATCAATTAAACGGGCTTCCTCGTAGTGACGGAAATTGAACTTTATCTTATTACCTTAGTAAGTGATCATTTTGTTAAATAAATAAAAACAGGCGTGCTCGTAGTGACGAAGTGCTTACGTGCTCATTTTTGTGAATATTGTGAGTTTTTCAGAAAGGCGAAGGTGTTTGGCTCGAGTCTTTCTCTAGTGTTATTGGACTTTCGGATGAAGGTGTGTGGCTCGCTTCCGATTGCCAATGAAAATAGTCCAGTGACTCAAGATGCCGCCTAAGAAGCGCAAACATGACGATCAATCAAGCCTACTCACGGCAAATAGATTTCAACCTCTGCCAATGGAAGAGGACGACGTGGATGTCGACAGCGAGACATCAAGTGAGGCCGAGGATACTGAAGAAGTCTCTACTCGTGGATCTACAAGCAAACAAGGGACAGTGCCACCGATAGTGATCACCAGTCCCTTAAAGGATTATAATAAATACGTACAGCTCATCAACGATGCGACCATGACAAAGAATACCAAATTCAATTATTCATCAGTGTGACTGACAGTTCGCCCCACTACATCTGAGGACCATAAATATCTGGTAATAAAAGGACTACCTGATCTAGCAATTTTTAAAATAACCGAGGATCTAAAGGAGCAGGGAGTCAGCTGCGAGAAGATTATCTTATTAAATTAGAAGGGGGCGTTGCCTTATCGTTTCCCTGTGTATATGCTGCAATTCAAACCGGACCAGGACCTCGCTCCAGTCAAGGCTGTCAGATGCATCTGCCATGTGAGAGTATATTGGGAGCAGTAGTAAAATCGAAGACGTGCTACGCAGTGCAATCGGTATCAAATGTTTGGAAATGGGACAAAACAGTGTAAAAATCTACCAAAATGCGTAAAATGCTTAAAGTTCATCTCACCGGTAAGTGTGACAAGAAACCAAATGATCCACCAGTGTGTTTTAACTGTCGAGGGCAGCACTCAGCAAATTATTATAAATTTCCAAAATATCTGGACAACCTGCAAAAAGTAACCAACAAGAGGAAAAGCGGAATGGGTGCTAAATATGCATCAACAAGGGAGCCAACAACAGTTATGACAAGGATTAAATTTTCTCCAATGAAGCGAACCGAGTCTTCCGTGCAACAGGAATCGTCAAGGGAGAGGAAAACTTGGCATTTGCCAAAGACACAAGCTGTGCCGAAGAATGGAAACCAGAAACCATCAGTAGGAGCATTCCAAGAATTATTGACTGAGATGAGGAAACTCAACGAACTGTGTGATGTAGGTAAGATGTTGAGACTTGTCAAAGATTTAAATGTTAAATTAGCAAATTTCACAGATAGTATTTCAAGGTTAGAAGTTTTTAGTCAAGTAATTTTAAATGGCAGTTACTAGGTCTAGTATTTATGGTATTAATCTTTGCCATTGGAATGCCAATGGTATTTTGCAACACCGTAGTGAACTTCTTGAATTTCTTAATGAAAATAATATCCATATTATGCTTGTCAATGAGACGAACCTTAACTCTACGTTAAAATTTAAATGTCCGGGTTTCAATGTTGTTAGGCAAGACAGAAGCAATAATAAAAAGAGAGGTGGTGTTCTAATCTTAGTTAAAAATACGCTTAAGTACTCAGAAGTACCTCTGAATACAAAGTCAATTGAGGCTGTAGGAATTAGATTGCAAAATGGTACTGTTATTGTGTCGGCGTACAATCCTCCAAAAAGTAAACTCGATACTAGCGAGCTTGAGCTCATATTTACATCTGGGAACGCAGTGCTAATTTATGGCGACTTGAATGCAAAAAATCAAGCTTGAAAATGCAAAAGTAAAAATACTAATGGAAAAATCTTATATGAATATGCACTTAAAAATATGCTTAAGATCTTAGCATCGGATAGGAATACGCTCTATCCTTACAATAATGGTACTCCAAGTATTGTAGACATATGCCTCATTAAAAATATTGTACGTGATATTAGAGTAGAGGTTATTACTGCGCTGTCTTATGATCACCTGACTGTAAATATTACGATTCAAAGCCTTTCGAATATTGAAATTGAAACGAAAAAATTCCGAAATTACAAAGCTGCCGATTGGGGTACATTTCGAAATGACATTAACATGAATTTGAAAATGGATTCAAAATTGAAAACAAGCGCAGACGTAGATAACTGTGTTGACGGAAAATGACAGTTTTAATCTTTTTATGTAAAATTTTATACGTCTGCAGTTGCTGAGACAGACAGGTTCCGAATTTCTTATTTAAAAATTATTTATTACAAAATTACAAGTTTTAATGGTTCTAAAATTTGAATCCTCAGCAGATGTCAACTGTTTGGTCCTAACCTAGCTACCTAATTCCTGGAAATGGAAATGTCATGAAGACATATTGAAGACGTTCAAGTCAAAATCAAGACCAAATATTTTTACCCGGGGTACCACTTGGTATGGTAAAATTTAACTACTCATTGAAATTGAACAAAGAATTATTTGATTTAGTTAAACTTAAAAATATGAAGTTCGTAAAATCTATGAAAGATCTTATTCTGAGTTAGTGAGAAAAATTAAAAATGCAATTTGTAAACAAATTGAAAGAAAAATTAGGGAATTTAATGATAAAAATTGGGATAACAAGCTAGTAAGCTTACAGGTTAAAGATAATACTCTAAGACAAATGGCAAGAGCTTTTACCAAAAATAAAGATACAAATTTAGTGACTACCCTACATGGAAGGAATGGTTTAATTTTTACTGATCAGGATAAAGCCAATGAGTTAGCCGAAACCTTCGAAAAAGTTAATTATCTTACAGAAAATAAAAGCACGCTTGACACTGAGAGAACTGTCAACATAAATTATAGGGAAATTTTAGACACTTATGTAGACGCGAGCGACGTAGATCTAGTTACTCATAAGAAAATTAGAAAAGCGATCCACAGAACAAAGCCGAAAAAAGCGCCGGGGATTGACGGTATTCAGAATGTGGTTTTAAAGAGTCTTCCCAAGAAAGCATGAGTGAAAATCACGTATATTTTTAACATATGTCTTCTTATTTCATATTTTCCTGAAGAATGGAAGATGACAAACATTATTAGTATTAAAAAAAAAAAATTCTTCATAATGCCATAGTAAAAACTTTAATGTTATATGCTGCTCCCATCTGGAGTAATACTAGTCCAAGTAATATACAAAAGCTACAAAGAGTTCAAAATAAATTTTTATGAAAATCAAATTGAGCATCTTCATGAATTCCAGGACGCACGCATTCAAGTTATAGAGGAACTGCCATTTAAAATAAAACATAAACTGCCATATCAAATGTTAATAGATACTTAGGTCTTGTCTCAACATCTTTTCATCGTTTTAAATATCGTTGTAAATATCGCGTTTTTGTACCTAGACTTAAGATTAGATATTAAGACAAATTTATTAATTCATGGGTTTTGCAATCTTACAAACTTTTTTCCAAAGACAGGTTATGCAGATTATACTGAAATAAAAACTACACATTGCTAATACGCTTAAAATATGAGAAACTAATGGGTTATAGTATCCACACAGAGACAGGGGTCTTAAATGATAATAAATATATTTTGATGTACATTGACTTAATAGTAATATGTACACTTTTGAAATTTTTTATGAACAATAAAGACCTTATTAAATCGAATAGCCAGGTAAGTCCCCACCCCGGTGTTACCTGTGCTACCTGTGCGCTCCACTGATGGTGGTAATTCGAAGAAGGTTTACTGCATACTACTCACTATTTTTCAATCGTTTTTGGTTAGGGCTAAAAAGTTTCTGGTAGGTGCCAAAATAACTCTAAAAAAAGATGGGCCCTAAAACAAAAGGTCTTCAGTTCGCGCAAGCTCATGATATGCCAAAATAGGGGAAAATAGTACATATCTTATCGTCAAAGGCTCAAAAATGTTTTTTTTAAATCTGGATAAGCGATAAAAAATGCATATTGTATCCATATATATACCTGCCAAGTATAGACCCAATAAAAAAATGTCCTCTGTTCGCGCGTTCATGTTAAAGTGACAGATAATCATAAAATTCACGAAATATTATATATTTTTAACTATTATAAGCCCACAAATTGTTATTTCTAATCCGAATAAGTGGTAAAAAATGCATATTGTATTTACATATATACCTGCTTAGTATAGACCCAATCAAAAAATGTCCTGTGTTCGCGCGTTCATATCATAGTGACAGGTAATCGTAAAATTCACGAAATATTAGATATTTTTAACTATTACAAGCTTACAATTTGTTATTTCTGATCCGGATCAGCGGTAAAAAATGCATATTGTATTCACATATATGCTTGCTGAGTATAGACCAAATAGAATAACGTCCAATATTCGCGCGTACTTATTCGATTGACAAATAATGGTAAAATTCATGAATTATCAGATAATTTTAAAAATTAAAGGCTCAAGAATGGTTATTTCTTATGTGTATAAGCGGTAAAAATGCAAATTATATTCACATATATGCCCGCTTATTATAGGACCACTAGAAAAATTTGCTGTGTTCGCAGACTCATGTTAAAAATTATTATTTTTAATTCGGATAAAGAATATAAATTGTGTACTATATTTTGGTCTTGAGTATTTATGTTTTACCTAATAATATAAATAAATATTTAGCTGAATTGTCTTAGGAAAAATTACTTCTTAGATCTTAAATTGGTGTTTACTTTCGAAAACTGGCAGTATTGCTTATCGGGATCAGAAATAAAGATTGTGAGCTTGTAATAGTTAAAAATATATAATATTTCGTGAATTTTACTATTATCTGTCACTTTAAGATGAACGCGCGAACACAGGACATTTCTTGATTGGGTTTATACTGAGCAAGTATATATGTGAATACAATATGCATTTTTTACCTCTTATCCGGATCAAAAACAAACATTTTTTAGCCTTTGACGATAAGATATGTACTATTTTCCCCTATTCTGGCATATCATGACCTTGCGTGAACGGAAGACATTTTTTTTTGAACCCACCTTTTTTGGGAGTTATTTTGGCACCTAACAGAAACTTTTCTGCCCTAACCAAAAACGATTGCAAAATATTTAATTTTTTCGATACGCCCAACTGAGCAATGTATAGTGATTTTGCCTCTTTCGGATCATCGCGAAGTGAAGTGATCTGAGGAGTTCCATCTTTGAGGAACGTAACATTTCGCAAATCAATAAGGAAGCGATAGGGTTTACCGATATAGTGAGTAGTATGCGGTAAACCTTCTTCGAATGACCACCAGCAGCGAAGCGCACAGGTAGCACAGGTAACACCGGGGTGGGGACTTACCTGGCTATTCGATTCAATAAGGTCTTTATTGTTCATAAAAAATTTCAAAAGTGTACATATTACTATTAAGTCTATGTACATCAAAATATATTTATTATCATTTAAGACCAAAAACGATGGCAAAATATTATATTTTTTCAATACGCCCTATTGTTCAGGAATCCCTTAATTTTTAGGTTAAGAACACTTTACGTCAGAGAAAGCATTACGTCTTTTGAATTCACGAGTCGAAATTCGAACCGATCATAAATATCACTTTTGAGAAATGTAACAGTAATTAATGTAAAATAGCGCGTCAAACTGGGTCTCAGATAATGCCCAGCCAAGCTGAGCGAGCCACAACAACAACAACAACACTACCGCCACATGCCCGGTGTCGCAAGGTCTAGAGCTTCTCGAGGACAGGCTTCCAAAAAATCATAAACCTTATTAGGAACAGTAAATATTTCCCAATTATAAACTTATCTTAGATTTTAACTAAATCAAATTGTATAGGCTTAGATAAAAGTATTGACATCCCGCGGGCCTCGTTCGATGAGCGAAATAAATGGAAGTCAGGTGGACGGTCAAATCATAAATCAAAGTAGAATGAAGAGTCATAGTTGTCTTCGCCCCCGCGAAGCATCATTAATTATACGAGATTGTTTCCATTTGCTGTGGAACATCAAGCTAGAAAGAGCAGTACGTGACTTGACGAATCAGGCTCCACCCACCATAAGATACCGTGTTACACAGCAGCTGTACCTCCAATACCCTCCAGTTTGGTATTGTCAACAATATAGTCCGGTCAACAGTGAGGCATTTTGAACCAAATAGCATTCGATGCGACATCTTAGCAATCTGCTAATTAGGCCAATGAATCTGACTCCAATTCAGGTGCTGAAATCTTGAAAGCTGTGAGAATACCTCCCACAAAATGATAGCTGATCAGGTACCAGGAAGATCTATTTGCCACCTTGTCATCGAAGGAGCGTTGCCAACCTTCTGAAGATCCATGTCACTAGAGATAGATGACCACGGGGAACTTCTTGTGAGTAAGATACCAAGTCATAGAAACTCTTTTCATAACTGAGTACGTTCCAAACCGCTCTTGAGTTACAGAAGAGAAAGAATATTGGCAGTCCAACTAGTTCAATGAATTGGCACAATATGGAATGTATTTTCGTTAAAGGAACTTTCTATTAAGCGATGAGAACTATGATGAACATAATCAATAATTGGCTTGCAGTATCTGCGGTAAACAGTGAGACGTGGATCTATAATCATGGGAAACAACAATTTCTCCGTGGACAGCAATGTACAAGACACAGAAAATCCTCCCAAATTGATTAACCGCCTGGTGACCCGACACAAACCACAGACGAGATATCCTCAAACCATCGCACCTGAATTGTAAGTTCACGGAGCAACGATGAGAAGAATCGAGGCTCAATCAAGTTCATACCGGCCACAAATCGCAAGCCTAAATATTGAAATTCTCTCGTGAGCATAACATCGCAGAAAGATCGTGAATGTAACAGTCCGATCACATGTCTGATCAATCAATTATTAACAAAAAAAGGAAAATACTAACAAAATAGTCAAACTGCCAACCAGAAACACGACTTCCAATCAAAGCGACGAAACCTTAATCAGGGTAATGAACTCTTAACAAAGTTGTCAAAACCCCAACCAAGCAGTTGAACCCACAAAAAAAGAATTACGAAGAATCTATTGTCCCATCATTGTACTCGAGTTGTAAATTCGTGCACCAGTTATAAACATAATCCAAAACTCGATCAGAAGGTTCACTTAACTATGTACAACGAGGACACATATCAGTGCTTGGAAGAAGGTAATGTTGCAGAGATCACACAAGTTGAATCATTCAGACAATTCGACTTTGCCTAAAGGTGTCTCAAATCAAAAATAATAAGTATGACAGATGCGTGCCAAGAATTGTCAAATGCGAAACTCAACTCCTACAATGGTGATAAACCAGTTCAGGCAGGACCACAAGCTAACTCCGCGACACCCCCGGCATGCATGTACTCATGAGGACAGCGCCCAAGAGATATCACAAATTCTATACCGATGCGTGGAACTGAATCAATCAAAAGAATTTCTATTTCAAGATTACATAAAGGGTCATAAAGGGTCAGTTTATTCCAAATAATTCCAGAAGCGAGGCGATAAAAGGACTTCACAATGTCTTGGTTGCAAAAAGAAGGCGGGAGTCTCGAAGACAACGCATTCTAACTCATTGCAAGTCAAATATCATTCTGTGACTAACAGTCGTTTGATTCAAAAATTCTTCGAATAAACAGTGACATTGTTGTACTCTACCTCAATAATTATATCTAGTTATGAGGAACTGAGTTTCACTGTTTTGAAGCGCTCCATTGCTCATTTCTGATTTATTCAACGATCGCCGCATGATTAATTTCGACTAATTTACAACTAAACTTCCAAAAAATTCCTGACTAGAGGCGTTGACGAGCAAGCATCAGAACATTGCCCCTTACTTATTCGAGTTTGCAGTCACAGCAGGTGTCAGTCTCACAAATTCAAAATTTCATGTAACAAAATGTCGATCAGGATGTATTGCCGTTCGGGCGAGTATTGTATCTGTCTTAGCTATTCAATGTCACAGTCACGGCCTACTCGGCGCATTCACATAGCACCTGACCGCGTCTAGTCAGGTGCATGTTACACATAGCATCTGGCCGCATCGAGCCAGGTGCATGCCAGTCAAAGTCACAGTCTTGGTCTCGGACGGCGCATCACATGACATCTGACTAGTCATAGCCCGATGCATGCTACTATGAGAACGTCACAGTCATGGCCCACAGGCGCATAACATGGCCAACCCAACTCCAGTCATGGCCATTTAGCAGGTCACATTTAGATGCATGCTACTCAATTCCAGCCATGGCCATCTGGCTAGTCACAGCCAGATGCATGCTACTTAACTTCAGCCATAGCCATCTATCTGGCTAGTCACAGCCAGATACTCAGCTACTCATACGAAACTCATCTTCACAGACAGTGGAACTCAGCAACAATTCAACAAGTTAGTTCGTCATTCAATCACTATTCATGTGGCTATGCTCCCCCGCGGACCCAATATCCTGCTCGAAGGACAAAAAATGCTGGCAAATTAATTACGGCTGGCGTGGGGCAGCGAGGGAGGAATGTATTGTCACTTTAAAGGCTATCAAATAAGATGATCAATTACAATGGTGAAAAAAACCCGACATTTTGAAGGGCTGGTCGAAATTCTTCTAATGGTTTTTAAGTATCCTAATTATACGTTGACTTAATTCAATTTGAGCATGATCCGAGTTCCAACCAGCGAGTAAACTCACGTCACATAAAACAAATTATTCTGTTAGTTGTGTAAACTTAGCCTAGATATAGGCTCCGGAAGCTACGATCACGATCCTTCTTTAAAAGGTCGATCCCGATACAACCGGACATTTATGTCGTCCACCTCTTCACTTCCAAAAACACCAGAAGACGATCCAGTCGGTAAAATCGCTTTACTATAATCGAGCAGAGAAAAGCCCAAGACATTTTTCATGTATCACTTCACTTCGCCATGATCCGAAAGAAACAAAATCACTATGCATTGTTCATGAATCACCTAATTTTTAATTTGAGAACACTTTACTTGAGAGTAAGCATTATGTCTTTTAAATTCATGAGTCGGAACTCGAACAGATAATCAATATCACTTTGAAAAAATGAAATAGCAATAAATGTAAGATAGCGCGTCGAACTGGGTTACGGAAAATCACCAACGGCTTTACTCCCGCTGTCGCAATGTCTCGAGCGATAGACAATAAAAAAAAAATCATCACATTCTCATCGCACGCGGCTCGATAACGTATTTACCTCGCGCTACGCGCTTGGTCTTTGTATTTCCCCCATATCTGTGCACAGGCCGTTTACAATTAAAGGCCAAAGAATCAAAAACTGTAATTTGGTGATTGTGAATTCTCTTTTGTTAAAGCTCCTTCGGCTTTAACGAACACATTCTCATCACGTGTC
>JAABKJ010007840.1:0-11594 GCA_011634705.1 Andricus grossulariae
TATATATATATATATATATATATATATTGGTCTTACTGGGAGCCAGTGTCATTTTTAGATGGCACGTGCTCCCAGTGGGTCCCTGCGGTAGTTGTTTCACCTTATTTTTCAATTATTATACATATAATTTATTAATATCATTAACGAACGTACTTTTATTAATCAGTACAGGCCAAATGACTTAGTTAGTAGCATGAAATTACATGCCAAGTGTAGCTATTCAGAATAACAGTAAAAAAAATGTTTATACTAACATCTGTTTGACAGTCCAAATCAGCTGACGAGCCCCCATTCGATGTAAGTTTCGATTCCTTTGGAATAGAACTGAAGGGCCTATGACAAAGCCACCGAACGCGTCCTGGGGTTGCCGAGAGATGGTCCCTGTACCGTGCCTAAAATCTCGCGGTTGTGAGACGTGGACACGACGAAATCACAATGATAGGCCGGCGAAACCCTTGTGTGTTTTGAGGACACATAGCGACCCAAGAATGACAGCTTTCTGCATCCATCTCGCAAGTGCCAGGGCATATTTTTGGCACGCGGGTATAGCTTTAAGGTTACGAACCAGTGATATATATATGCATGAACATATGTACTGTTTTCATGTTCAATATTCATTATACCAATTACATGACACTGTTCGCTGTACAGTAATCAGGTAAATAATATAATAAGTGATGAATATCCCCCTGAAAAGCAAGGTAATAGAAATAGTGATTTCCGAAAGCCTCAGTAGAGAAGATCTATTAGTCACTCGATTGTCTCGCTCATGGTTTATTGATGATTCAATCGTACCTATAATTAGCTACAGCATATTAACCCTTTTATATCATTTTGCATTTTTGCTAAACTTGCTTCAGGCCATACGGTTCATTGAATTATCATTATAATAAATTTTTATTCTGTGATAGCCTGAACTATCGATGCAGAACTTTTTATAATACACGAACTCTTGCATTCATTACTCGGCATAGTGTGATGGTCTAATATTTACTGCCTTTTTCCACTGAACAATGCGGGCAACTACTTGTTAGTGATAAATGGGCAGTTCTAGACAAAATAAAAAATAATAATTAAAAAGAATGCCTGGAAGTCGCAATCAAACTCAAGTCGCTAGCGATATCAATCGCACCCTTACTGATTCAATGACGAAATCTATGGCCGATTGTTCTACCATTGAGCAGGGGGTAATGCACATCCCCGTGTATGATGGCAAAAACATGTCTACCAGATATTTCATCCTGGTTATCATGAATGGTCAATCTTTCGTGCCGTATAGTTGTAAAAAACAATACCTCTATGCAGTCTTAGCCCGATTGAAAGGTGCTGCAAAAGAAAGCACTCACGGGAGTACCTTCGCAACAATCAATGATTTAATTATACGCTCGAAACAGCGATTTGCCCCCCGCGAAACATATTCTTGGTCCCTACACGAAATTTCGACTATTCGGATGAGTAGAGAAGAAAATTTTAGCGTATTCTATAATCGTATAATTCTACTCAAAACAGGAGCTCAAGCTGGACTTGAGGATTAATATACCAAGTTGAAAGTGAATTAACTTTTAGCCCCTCTAAATGATTGTGCTCTTGAAGCTTTTAAACGCAGATTACCTGATAATATAGCCGGCCTGGCAGAGGCACGTAATCCCCAGAACTTAGATTACGCTCTAAAAGTCGCGCTGGAATACGAAGCAAGATTGCAAATAAGCCCTCAAACTCTTTCAAACTGTGATTCTGATTTGAGATATTATCAACCTCATTATTTAGAGTCACGGGACCGTATTCGAAGCCCCTATGTCCGTCTTACAACAACTTCCAATACACACGATACACATAAAATCCCGTATCACAGACGTTCTCATTCACACGAATTTTCAGATTTCATAAATGGGAGCAACCCACCTTTTTCAACAAATACAGACCATTTAAACTAAGAATATTTCTGTCATACAGACGCAACGATGAGCATGGAGAACTAGGAGCGTAATAAAAGCGTATAAGTCGTGAGAACACACGGACAAGTTTAGAAACAAAATTAAATTTAAAATCCCCTGCAGTAGAATTTTCATCCGCTAGTTTTAATAAAACAAAAGTTTCCTTTCTAATCGACACAGAAGCCGATATTATTATTATAAAATTAAATTTGTTAGACGGAGAATTATTAGTAAACGAAGATGAAAATATGGAAATAACAGAAATAACTCAAGAAAGAATTTCCACTATAGGTACAATAAAGCTACCTATAGAAAAATCCTTGGTAGTCTTTCACGTTGTCGCTCCAGGTTTTCCTCTACACACAGATGGAATTCTAGGCAGAGAATACCTCCGACAAGAAAACGTTGAAATTTCATTTTGGCATAATCATCTAGTTGCTCATTCTAACCCTTTGAAACATATTCCTTTTATCGACAAGAAGTAAAAAATCACGCAGGATCAGATAATGCATTATAAAGGAACGGAATCAAAACAAAAATGCAATAAAAAAACCATAGAAGAACTTGAACTAGATAGCGAAAGAGAATTCAATAAAAGAATGAACTTATTTGGAAACCGGGATGAAATCGAACTAGATAAACTCAAAACGAAGAAGAAACTAGTGAAGGAACTAATTATGCATATAATCCAGAACAAGTAGAATCTAGAAGCTTCAACACACGCTTTTGATGCTAGCAGAGTGCGAGCAGGGTGCCAAGCGTAGCTGCTTCGACAAGTTGCGAAGGGAGAACTTAAGGATAGGGTTAACCATTCTACCCGAAACGCGATTCCAAAACACTTATAACGAAAAGGCTAGAAACATAGTACCATTAACATTCTTACCAATCCATTTTACATTCCATTTTACACAAAATCTAAATAAGTTTAGTAGTAATTTTCGATTTTAAAACATGTTACCTTCTTCCAGTTAAACGTAAACATAATTGACTTTTAAGCCAAAAGTTCAATTACGTTAAATAAATATCAGACCTAATCTGCGATTAACTGTACTCACATTAAATTTCGACCAATTTTAGAAAAAGTTACGCTTTAATTACAAAACCAATTGCATCAATTACCTCAATTGCAAGTAATTCTTTCAAGTAAATCTTTCAAATTTTTGGTGGTCATTTGAAGTGAAAACTGCTATTTTTTACGAAAAATTCCGTTATTTTGTTAGTAGGAAACCCCCTTAATGTGCAAAAAAATTTCTAAAACTAAACGTTGGGGGGAGTTATTTCACATGTAGAAAGTGTGTATCAAGTTTAAAATGAATCGGTAATGTAGTTTTTAAACGGCAGTGAACAGGGACTTTTGAAAAGTGGTTTTGAGAAAAATGCGATACAGTGAACACCGCAAATCGTCTATTTCTAAAGACGTCCTTGGAAGAGCTCCGTCACCGGCTTGTTTGTCGATATCTACGCTAAAGAAATTTGACAATGTTGTTGAAACTATACCCAATAATGTACAAAAGGTTTAAATAAACTTGCTCTATCCATGTTTATAATAAAAATCCACAAAAAAATGTGTTTTTTTTCCCACGCTAAAACCCTTACCTCAGGAGACGAGATCAACTACTCGATAACTTCGAGAGGTTTGCTCTGATACACCTTAAATTTTGGGACTTTATTCTTGAAATGTTTAACTATAAGAAAAGACAAACAAAAAAAATCGATTTTTTAAAAGTGCAAACCCTTATACACATCCCCCCTTAAGCAACTGCTATACCGACCTGTATATTATATTTAATATAAAATGTACAACCTTGTATATTTTCACTAAAATGAAAATATTGTTTTTCAAATGTCTTCATATAAATTTGTATGCAGATTTTATAAAAGTGAACGCATTGACTTGGTCCATATTGTTTTGTATGTGAAATAAAAATTAATTAGAGGAACTTTGAAGTTTAGCACGAAAACGGACAGTAAAATTTAAGCCAAATTGGTACTGACAGGTACACTAGCTCATATTTTCGAATTTTCTCAAAGCAAACCACATTTTAATTGAAGGAAAGAGATCACAACCTTTAAAAATCGAAATAATCGCTTTAGCCTTTTCATTATCAAATTTTAGTAACCTTGTGTACACTCATATATACGTGTATAAAAGTAAAAGTAGTAAACGAATTCCGAATCACACAATATATCAAACATAGACAACAATCACAAATTCTGTTAATGATATTCTGGGATGTGCCAAAATTACATGTAATCAAGCAAGATTGATGAAATTTTCTATTTTCCTAATCCCTCCAATCAGTTGCAAAGGTCTGAAGAAAAAGAGAAAGGTAATCACTCGTGCAGTTACTCAAGTGACGAGGGTCTACACCACACAGGTCGCACCTTTGTTCCGATGTCTATCAAAACAAGGACATTCTCATCGAAGACGATGAACCATTCTAGGGAGGGAGAACGGAAAATGAAAATCCAAAACTTTTCCAGTCAAACTATTCGCTGCACGTGAAGAAAGAAAATATATGAAACCGAAACATGATATTAACATAGCATCATGCTGCATCATCCTAGTAATTGGACTCCTTAAGGCTTTTTCCACCGGAAGAAGAATCTTCAAAACTAAGCAAAGGAACACTACACATCTAACTTCATATGATGATGGCACCATCTCATCGTCGCTGCTCCTCACACGATATCTGATCCTTTCGTGATAAGATCTCACCAGCCAGGGAACGCCTACAACACGATAAGAACATGGCAATTGAAATCCATGTCAACCTCAATAATTCACCTCAAGGCCAATCTGGATAGCAATGAAAGAATATCTATAAATTCAAGTATTGCGGACCAACTGACTTCCTTTCCCCAAAATGATACCATTTCAAAATTCTACTCTAATAAATTATCAACAATGAAAAATTTCATTATATAGATAAAAATTACACTCACATTGCAGAATCCTTGAAAGCAAACTGTTGCTGGTTCACAATTACATAACAAACTATAAAACCACTATTGGACCCTCAATATAATTCATTCTCTAAATTTAGAGTTTAACCAACATGTTTTAGTAAAACATGAGAAAACAAAAGTTCTATCTTATGTGCTCTTGACAAGAAAAGGCATAAGTGAGTAATTTATCTAACCAATCTATGTGACGAATTAAGAGAATTCGTTGAGGTGGGCTGAGAAAAGAAATAAATTTTCAATAAAATCTCAACCTCAGAAACTAGGCGCAGCCTACCTTACCCCACATATTTCAGACTAACTCCACCAACAACAAGCAATACCATTACCGATCTTCTCTGACTTTGAACCTAACTATGGTAACTATAATACGATCGGTAAGACAGAAACCATAAGATACTTATATATAAGATAATTGTAAGTCATTTCTATTACTATACGAATATATTTATACTTCCAATAGTCTACAGCAATAACAATAACAAAATCAAATCCAAACATATGGAGTATAAATACACTCGTGTGTGTAAACTAAATAATAACTTTAGCAATACAAATATATGTATCATAATTGTCATAAGTGTATAATCCACTCAGTGGAAGAACCTGTATATAGCCAGACAAGGAAATGAAGAAAAGCGTCTGACTACATACATAGAAATAAGGATAAGTAGCATACAGAATACAGTTCATGAGAGGACGAAAGTTGTAACGCGCGAATCGATACAAACTCCAAGACTTTCGGCGAAGCGGATGCATTAGTCATCTGAGTTAGTCACCGCGAGGTACCAATATCATCGAAAGTGCGGTTTCAGAAAATTAAAGGAACATGCCATTTCAGAAAACTAAAGAAACCAGATTCATCCATGTGAATCATTTTACTTTATCGGCAGGTATACTGTACACTTCGACCTACGATTAACGAATCACTCCGACAAAGTTACGGCTTCTATCTCCTTGTGACCGCAAAAAACACTCTGTTCAAGTCGCGTACTTTCAAGTTCAATTTAATATAGTGAACGTGTTCGAGTCTTGGACTAAGTCCCTTAGGCTGAGTCTTTCGGTCGTCGTAGAGTAACTTTCCGAATAAAGTCCGCAGTGTCAACGTTCCTGAAAAGCACTCAGTGTGGATTGGCTATCTGCTGTAGCACCCTGTATCGCACTGCCACTACTGAAAAGTGCTCGCGCACCTTTTCACTATTACAAACATTCGGTAGAGTTCCGTCGGTTCTCTATGATGAAAGCGAAGATCCAACCGACAAAGCAAACCTCTTTTGGCCTTTCAAGCGTAAAAAGGTACATTTAAGTTTATTTCATTGTAACTGTCAACTGCTCACCTATTCTTATCTTTAATAAATCTGTCGAACTTTAACTACATCATTTATTTGAACACTGCACACCAACACAGTTCCCATAGAACTGACAAGTGACAAAAAAACCGACAAATACATAATTGGTCAGGGCTTATCAGCCTGACATAATCAGCACACTGGTCTCTCTTTTTTCCTATTTTCCATACTACCCTTGCCTGTTGCTCGGGACGTGACACTTGGAGAAAAGTTTCTTTATTCTAAAAGACTTCACTATAACTTCGGAAAAATAAAAATTTCGACTATCCTGAATGTTTTAAAATTCCGAAAATCTAAGTTTTGAGATTTTTCTTTTAATTAATATTTCAATCAAGGTTTAAACGCTACTGAATTTAATATTCTACATCTTTGACATCGATTTTTTTATATTACCTGCTATTACTCGGCATTCGTCATTTAATCAAGACCAATCAAGTCCAATCACCAAGATTAAATTGTCTGGCATCACCTGGAATCACTCGTACTTCATCGCTCAATCACATGAAATGAACTTTAATACAATAAAAGCTGTTGCAACCACCAGAAATGACCAGCGATCATGTTCATGATGTCACAATACGTAAGAACGCGTAATAGATGCATGATAACCGATAAAGATGCGTAACAACGCGTAATAACATGTAATAGTCCTTCGGTAATGCCTAATACTGCGTAATTTCGTGTAATAATGCCTAATAATGCGTAATAGTCACGTAAAGACTCGTAATATTATCTGACACCATGTAAGAGTTGCGCGATAATGTGAAATACCGCTATTACCGGCAGTATTGCGCAATAACGCGTAGGTCAGTAATAATACGCAATAGTTGCGTGATAATACGTAATGATGTGTGAATTAAGGTAATTGTGCCTACTAGTCGCATAATAATGCGTGATAATACGTAATAGTTATATAACAACGTGTAATAGCGCGTAATAGTCACATGACAGAGCATAATAATGCGCGCTAACACGTAAAAACAGGTGATATCTCGTGATAATGCGTATTGAAGCCCAAAAATGACGTAATCATGCACTTTCACGCTTAAAAATTGCAAAATGAGACGCAACAATGCGCAGTAGACTCGTTGTCATGCGTAATAATTTGTAATTCTGGCACGATAATGCTTAGTTATATGTAACAGTCACATGAAAATGCGTAATAATGCGTGGAAACATGTATTAATGCGTAATAACTCGTAATAATACGTAATATCGTGTAATTATGCAAAATTATTCAAATTCATTAAATTTTTTGAATCAACCTTGAATTTTATCAAATTTACTGTGAAAATTTGGCATGTGACTTGAATTAATTCGAAATTTTCATAAATCACTACTATGGAATTCACTATGAATTTATGGGAATTCTTAATTATCTCCTCGTAATTTACTCTATAAAATTAACTATGAACTTTGGAATTCATAAATCAAACTTTGCCCTTCACGAATCAAACTTCATAATTCACCATGAATACTTTGGAATTCATAATTATTTCATTGGAATTCCTTACAATTCATCATAAATGCTTTGCCATTCCTCGAAATTAATCTCAGATAATTTATATTTCCATTTAATTCCGTGAAGCGCCCTAAATTTTGTGGAATTCTTTAAAATTCTGAAGAATTTACTATGAAATTTTTCAAATCATAACTGAAGCATTAGAATAACCATAATTTCACTTTAAATTATTTGAATTCATTGATGTATTTGCAATCCACCTTTATTTATTTTTTTTTATTTCTTTGAAGTTTTATAAATTCACCTTAGACTCCTGGCAATTATTTAAAATGTACATAAAATTCGATAGGATTCACAATTAAATCTTAGCAATTCCTCTACATGAGTAAGCATTATGTCTGTGTTACAAAAGAATATACTATTTTATATATTTCTTTAATGGCATATTATGATCCAACTGTTCGTGCCTTCAGTTTCAAAGAACTCAGCTGAAATATCTTTTGTAGTCAATGAAAACCCTCCCATTAGGCTGATTATTCGAATTTTTAATTAAAAAATTAATTGAAGTGACTCGCTTTTTATGGACTCGATTATTGTTCTCTCCTTTTTTTATTATTCATAACGTTTATTGCTCTTCATTTCTTCATATTTAATAAAAGTGTGAAGACGGAGAATGCTCTCTGGATGCACTGGAAAATAATAAATTTTTTTTATTTAACAAATAATTAGTATTATCTACTATTTTATAATTTCTCAACTTCATTGAAATGTTAAAATCTAAATTGGAAAGAAGGGTGAATAGAAAATTTCATGATTTTCTTACCACGCTGAATGTTTGCATTGAGAGTACAAAAACACCACCTGCTTGAAAACAACATGGACGAGAACTTCTAGCCATAAACAATATAAAGAGTTTTTGGGTTTTTATTGGCATCCGATACCACTGCGAATTATAACTGAAATCAAGAATTTTTTATGAATATGATCATAGACTCGGAAATTTTTTAAAGATCATGCAGACTTTTTCTGATAAGTTCAAGTGAGAATTCGAAAATCATAATTTCTTACAACGAGTTGACAATATTTTCACTGGCGTCTATTATTTTTTCACCTGGCCAGCAGGTGTAAAAAATGATAACTATTTGGCCTACTACGTACGGAAAGAATTGCAGAAATTCATCTAGTACGCCTAATTTTAAAATAGTCTACAAAAAAGAAAGTGGCGTGATTATTCAATAAATAGGCACTTGCTCATCCGGAAGAGGAAAAGAAAATTTCAATTTGTAAATTCAATGTTTTGGGAAATCATAAAATTTCTTCAATGGGCCAAAAAGTTACGGTGAATTTTTCATAGGTACAAGTTTTAATATTAAACAGCAAGGAAACACTGAGAGTGATAAAGATTTATTTTTATGGATTATTTTCTTTAGAACAATACGAATGTTGTAAGCTTTTGGAATCGTGAATATTATATATTTTTATGCATAATTTCAATGTTTTCTTCGGTTTAAACTGTCAAGGGATTTTAGGTTCGACATATTTTCAGGTCAGAAAAAAGAGCAGTTAACTAAATTTAACAAAATATTTTTCCTGATGTTAAAGGAAAAATTTTGACTTCTACACAAATACTTGTATTTATTTGTACTTCGAAATTGATATTTGTTGATAAAAACTGTACCCGGACAAAATTCAACATCAAAGTTTAGCGAAGAGGAAATTTCATGAATTTTCTTAATATTTATATTTTTTACAACTCTAATGCTTTGAGTAATTTCAGCTTTTCCATTCTGCTAACTTACAGGTAACTCTGAGAATGTATAATTTATTTATACTTAAAGAAGCTTGCTTATTTAGAAAAAATTCAATGTAAGTAATCTAAATACAATAGGATATTCCATTTTCCAATCTTCCATTTTATATATTTGAGATTCTAATTTATCTTAATGAATTTTAGAATGAACGAAATTTAATTACCACGTATCCGGTTATGCTTATTAAAATCATACCAAGTCCAACTTGAAAGAATAAAGAAGCTGAGAAAGCCGCGTCAAGCTTTTTCGCATATCTTTTATAATAAATAAAATTAAGAATGTTTCATTCATTGGTTCTAACGTACACTATCTTCACAGTGAGGGAAGAAAGTTTATGTGGGCAAATCAATTTTTAGTCTACACCATTCATTGAATTTGGATATATTTTTTAAATTATAGCTTTTTAAATTCAAAAAAGATAAGCTGTTAAAATTTCTCATAAGAAATTTGGTTAATTTCTTAGCCATCTAGAAATAATTTCCAGGGCGTTACATCAATTTTGATAAGAGATTAAAGAAAAATTAAATTCAAAACATTGATATTTTTCTAATAATTAACAATCGTTGTCAATTCGAAAAGTATTATAGCAAAGAATGAATGGTCAAACGTTCTCAGGTGATTCCGTAGAGAAATTAGCCTAATTGTTGATAATTAGACAAATCCTAAATTTGTTTACAAAAATTGTTTGAATATTTTCCAAATAGCATATATTTCAAATCATTCTTCTTAAAAAATTGAGTTCTCTTTTATTTTTCACCAAATATCTGGATTTAGTACGGATCTTCTTTGATAAATCTAAAAATCTTTCAAAAAAGGGTACTTCTGAAAAGACAAAAAAAAATTCAGCTTTGTTGCTACATAAAAATTATCAGCATTTTCATGAAAAATTCAGACACAAAACTGTTCAAAATTTTAAAAACTGACATCAAACAAAATGTAAAAATCGAATGGATAGTGTAGGCTAAAAATTGATTTGCCCGCAGAAAGTTTTATGCCACACTGTGACCGGCGGAAATGATCTACACGAATATTTTTTTAAACTGTTGTTGAAGCTCCTTAACTTAAATAATATTGATTAATTAATAATATAATGATAACAATAAATATTTAATGATTAAGAAATAAAGTGCAAAAAAACAACAAGTTTAGATGTTTTGAAAAAATGTGAATAACTCTAGAGATAAGTAACATTTTTTGAAGTTCTTTGGCTCATTTGAAAGCAAAGTCTCCATAGTAATTTACTAAATTAGGTTTTTTTTTAGAATCCACCAAAGTCATTTTAAATCAGGCAATGCTGAAGTCACATAATCCTTTCGGGACAAAATACATATATGTTGCTTTTTCAAAGGATTCTGACGACTCGTATTTCATTGATTAGACGAACATTTTTTTGACTAAGTTATGAGTGCTAGAACGTTTGAAGATTGTGACGCAGTTCATAAAAACTTTGTTGAAATTTTTTTTAAAGTGTTACAGCAATTACACCAATATACGATACCCTTAAGTAAGGGTGCTTGTCGCCCGCTTTACAAACTGCTATTTATACATGTTATTGGTATTCAGAAAAAAAAAATAATAAAGACGTTATCAAATTTTGTATGTATTTACACATTTTTGACATTTTGCGATTTTTTCGCACCAAGTAATATCTTTTTAATTAACTGACTTATGGCAACCAAATTTTCATTTTATTATTACAAAAATTACAGCACTTCAGCAACAGTTAAAAAAACAGGCGTGTACATTACTTCCGACGGTAGTGTATAATTATTTATTATTTTAATTATTATTGCAATAATATCAATAGTTTACACTCTACAGTATATTTAATAATTTTTTTACCTGTTTATGAAATACTCACTTAAAATTTTTTCGGTGTAGGGATATACATCCCAAAACTACATTTGTGAGACTTTCATCGTCTTGCAGAGAAAGACGTTCTGACCTTTCGGAATTGCCATTTTCGCCTTTTAAGATATTCTCAAGTCGATACCTGCAAATTTATAAATTATTATGAATAATATATTGGCAGCCCACGACTCATCCTCAAACATGCTTGAGGACCAGATTGAAC
>JAABKJ010007841.1:0-11594 GCA_011634705.1 Andricus grossulariae
TTCGAATTTGGAAACAAAATGTTCCGTTTCATTTTGTTTACATGGTTTTATTTCTCAAAAGCAATCGTCTGTATAACATAGCTGTTAAGCGCAAAGCGCGAGTATCGCAATGAGAATGTAATCGTCAAGGCTGCAGGTGCTTTGAGAACCCTCTTCAAAGTCAAATTAAAAAAAACATGTCTAATTTCACTTTATGATTATAGTTTATGAGGGGCTCGAATCGCAGTTTTTGATTTGCGCGTTCAATCTGGACGCATTGTCAGGATATCTAAGAATGAAAATTAGTGCAAAGTAAGGAGAAAATATTAAAGTCACCATATAAAATAAAAATTGTACATTATTTTGCTATATCTGAATAAGCAGTACCAGATTAAGGTACATACATAAATATAATATACATTGAATATGTTAGTGTTGAACGTAATGTAGAAAAGTTCACATTTGGGACAAAATCGAGTGCGAAGCACGAAATGCGTGATAAGAATATGTTCGTTAAAGCCGAAGGAGCTTTATCAAAAGAGAATTCGCAATCATCAAATTATAGTTGTTAACGCTTTGACTTTTGATTTTAAAGAGTCTGTTAACAAATATGTGGAAAACCTGAAGACCGAGCGCGTAGCGCGCGATAAATATATTATCGAGCGCGAAGCGTGAGATAAATATATTATCGAGCGCGAAGCGTGAGATAAATATATTATCGAGCGCGAAGCGCGAGAAACAACAGTCGCGCGCAGCGGGCATATTTTTTCATATTTTTGTATGCATGATTTCAACGACTTTACAGTCCATAATTTTGTGGAGACCTCGTTGTGCATGTTTGCATTTAGTGTGGGGAATCAAATAAATGAAAAAGTAGTGCGTGCAACATTCATTGTAACGAGTTTGCACTTTCTCTAACGATAAATACCTCGTTGTGCATGATTGAACCAGCTACTGAAATTTAAATGTTTTTTTTAGTTTCAATTTTTCAAAAGGAATAGAGCCAGAATGGCGTTTGTAACGACCTTGCACTTTATCTAACAATAAATACCTCGTTGTGCGAACAAAGTTTTGGTATCTGAGTATCTAAATGTAACGATTTAAATTTTAGTGTGAATGTTTATTTTAAGAATTAATCTTACTGAATTGTTCTAAATTCAATTTTCAAATTTAGTTATCAAATGCTTAGGGCTAGTTTTAATATCCTATTAGTATTAGAATCAACTTATATCCTTGGTTGCAATTTACTGGACAGGAAAATGTAAACGAAAATTGAACGAATCTCTCAATGAAAATCAACATCATTGAGAAAAGTTTGAAATGGAACACTTACCATTACTAAAAGTTAGTTTGATTTTTAGTAAATTTTAGATCTTATACTACAATCGGCCACTGCAGTTATAATTAAATTGAAAATATTAGTGAACACAAAATTGATCCCCGGTTAGTGAAATTGATAATGTTATAACTGATCCCTGCCTGGCGGGACATTCGAGGAAATAAAAGTAGGGTGATTGCGTAAGGTCATTGTCCGTTCGGCTCATTCGGTTTCGGGAGAATAACAGATAGTCATAAATCATTCAAATTAAGAATGAGGTGGTCAGTACACGTCAGAAATATCAGGATCTGCAGGTGGGTGTTCCATTGTAATGAAACTTTGTAAAAGTATAATGCTATACAAGAGAAATTTCGGTCCCAAAGGATTTCCGAAAAATTTTTAAATTACGGAAGTTACGCAATGTTGAATTTTGAGGTTACATTTTGTTAAATTATCGATATTTCTGGAAACGCTAATTGTATTTTGATCAAATTTGAACATGTTAGAGATAAAATAATTTATTCCATGAATATAATACAAATCATAAAAAAAATTTTTTGCCCGGAAAAAAGTAAACAAAAATTTTGATTCGAATTTTTGTGAATTACTCCCCTTTTAATTTTTTTTAATATCGATAAAATTATTCCTTGTGAAATCACCTTTGTTTGAAAAAAAATTTGTAGAGCCTCTTAGGGATCGTCCATATATTACGTAAGCCGTTTTTCGTTTGTTTATATCGTTGTGTCCTTCTGAACTTTACAGCAATTTTGTTCTCGTCTTGATCTAAACAAAAGATAAACGGCTTACGTAATATATGAACGATCCCTTATAGGTTCCAAGATATCATCATTTCAACGAGACCGTACGCCGCCTCTCTACTGCGATGCGGTGTCAGTGTCGTGGCCAGCGAACAATTGAACCTGCCACTTTGAACGTTTCACCATTCTTTAACAGTCAAATGCGGTTTTACTTTTTTATACTTAGTTGGTCATTTTGATTTTCAGAAGCCAAATGGAAATATAATTGTCAAACATTTCTGATGTGTGATATATGTGTCAGTAACAAAAATGCTAGCGCTTTCGTTTAGCTGTCTTTTCGATTTTAAATTCAAGAGTTTCTGTGGAGGTCGAGTATTGTCTACACTCTATTTTATTATCACCAATTGGTTCGAATGAGTGAAAGCTTCTGGTACCCGTAATTGTATGAGCTTTGTCAAATCGACTGTTCAAGCTCCGAGTTTTTCTGCTGTGCTCTGTTTGTGAACAAAATATCAACTTGATATTTAGCAAAGCATTAGTGCCCCACTTTTATAAATTTCTGGCTGTCAAAATCTGTTTGTTGCTTGGCCGTTGAAGAATAGATCTGGCAGCTTCTCGCTTAAGAGTTCATCCTATTCCATCGCGCGGACTTTTACGAAGAGAAGTTGCAAAGAATTCCCAGGAAGTTTCAATCTCAAAATCTCACTTGTGATGTGCTAGGTTGACGAAGTTGATTATGTTTTTATATTGAGAAGCTGCCCCATCAGTGAAATACATGATTTTTCGAAAAATGTATTTTTTTCAACTCAGCAATAATTTTTTCCATAAACAGATGAACTGCACTAGTATTATGCCGTGTTTTAGAAGATCAGTTAAATGTTTAGTGAGTTTCTCATAATAATCCTCAGCTGTGTCACACAAAGGTGTTTTAGGATCGCAAATCATCGAAGACAATATGGTTTTGTATGAATCTGAGCACATTAGATTCGCGTCATTTGCAGCAAGTTCACTCAAGTTTGCTCCATCAATCAATCGTTTAGTATTTTCATGAATTTTGCAAACAAAAATGCGCCTGCAAAAATACATTCCTTTGGTTGCAATTCTGCAAATTGAGAGCAGGCAATTTTTAGATCCGGAAACTTTTCTTCAAAAGTGGCATAAACTTCTTTCAAATTACCTAGAATTAGTCGATTTTGTATCAGTTTTCGAGAACCATCATGCTGTTTTACAAATACACAGTATTTTTCCCCTGGCAACTGTCGACTCACGTCGCATTCATAATAAAAATCTTGACAATTTTAACAGTTTCTTCCGAAAACTTCTTACCTGGCCTAGGATTCGGTGATGATCCAACAAGATGTACTTGGGTTTTCATCCAATTTTTCTTCAATATCGTTAGTAAGTTCTTCTATACCTTTCTTACTACAGTCATCTTCAATACAATTGAATACCTTTTTTATTTATACGTCACATTCTAAATCTTCATCGAAATAATCAGAAAATGGAAGTAGATGTTCAGCCTGACCAAATTCAGTCTCTTTAAATAAATCATCACTAGCTTCAGGCAAGTTTTCAACTTGTTTGAATTTCATTGCATCAGAAGTACTTTTGATATGCATTACTTGACTATCAGATCTATAATTTGGAATTTCTAGGCAGCATGTATCACAAATATGGTTGTTCGAGCCAACTGATCATGGATCTTTTTTCAAAAAGATTGCAACAACGAGGTATGAGTGGTGGCATCATTTCCTCTAATAACTTAAATATAACTCTGGAAATCCTTACGTTCTGGAAAGCGAGCTGCCAAATATAAAAAATAGCAAAGCAAAACATCTGAAGCCTGTAGGGGCATGAAGGTAGCCGCGAAAAAGTGGTGTAATGCTGAAAAAAAGAGCTTCCACTGCTCAAGGGGCGCGACACTGACACCGCACCGCAGTGGAGAGGAGGCACACGGTCTCGTTCAAATGACGATATCTTGGAACCTATAAGAGTCTCCATGAATTTTTTTTCTTCAGAAAGATGATTTTACAAGGAATCATTGTATCGATATCAAAAAAAATTAAAAGGGGAGTAATTCACGAAAAATTGAATCAAATTTTTTTCAACTTTTGCCCTGGCCAAACATTTTTTTTTACATTAATTGTATTATATTCTTTAAATACATTATTTGAACCCTCACATGTTCAAGTTCGATCAAAATTTAATTAGCTATTCCAGAAATATCGATAATTTAAACAAATGTAACCTCAAAATTCAACATGGCGTAACTTCCGTAATTTTGAAAATTTTCAAAAATCCTTTGGGGCCGAAATTTCTCTTGTATAGCATTAACATTTTACAAAGTTTTATTGAAATCGAACAACCACCTGCAGATCCTGATTTTTTTTACGTGTACTGACCCGATAATAAAGTAAACAGAGTCAGGAATACGAAAATGCTTAAATTATTATCACTGAAATAAAATCGATAATAGCTGGCTCATTTCGTACTATAGATACACCGGGTGTAAAATAAATATAAATTAAAAATAACAGATGAATTAAATTCGTTTGGAAATTTGAAATTTGTTTATTTTTTTCAAATAGATTACAATTTAAGATGGTCAAAATGGGGGACTATAAAAATGATCATAAAGAGAAACAAAAAAAAACGTGTTAGGAAAATTAAATTTTCTCAGTCCATGTCAACAATAAACGGGATCAAATTAGTCCTGCACCTGAGAATGCCGAAACTGACAAAAATCAATCAGGGAATATTTCCGAGTACGGAGATACGCAAAATGATTATGAGGTACAAGATAATTTAGGCGCGAAAAATAATTCTAATGCGCAAAATAATTTTGATTATCAGGATTGTGATTCTGAAATCTCGGAAATGGATCAATTAATGGGAACTCTTGAAGAATTACAAAAAGACGTAAGCAAATCACAAAATACTCTATTACGAATGGCGAAAAGAGAAAAAGTTAAGCGTCGTGAATTTGAGGCGGATACGGAAAAAAGAATCAGATCTTTTTTGACCTCGTTAGTAAAAAGAATGGATGATCGAGTAGAAATGCAAAAAGAATATTGAGATCACCAAGATAGGATATTAGAAGAGCACTTAATTAATTTCGAGCAAAATGTATGTACGCTTGAAAAGAAAACGAAAGAAGTTCTTACTGAACAGGCAGAACTTATTGTTACAAATATTAACAATCGGAATCGTTTTAAAAATATTAAAGATTATCAAGATTTACTAGAAAAGAGAATGGATAGAAATATAGGTGGTGCAAATATTAAAATCCCTTGGCTCAAAAATTATCCGGTACCAAATTTTTCAGGGTCAGGTAAAGAAAGGCCCAAGGTTTTTCTCAGCAATTTCGATAAATATATTAGAGCGATAGACGTTAGAAAGGACGATTTTAATTCCGTTGTACATTCATGCTTGGAAGGTATCGCTAGAGAATGGTGGAACCTTGCAGATACTCCAGGTGAAAATGAATTTACATTCAGAAAAAAATTTATTTTAAAATTCTGGAATGATAATATTGGTTTTCAAATTAGTACTGATCTTCAATATGATTTCCATTAAGGAAAATTATAAAAATCGGCATATGCCATTAAAATGATAAATAACGCTAAAGATTTATTAACACCTCCATCTGAATGTGAAATCGTCTCTAGATTGTTCAGACATTTTTCAGAAGAAATTCGAAGTGCATATTTAGTTCGTGATATTAAAAGTTTTGATAAATTTATTGAACTATTAGAAACTTTTGATCAAGCAGGCTCAATAAATTGTATGAGAGGTTATTATTCCTGTAAAAATAGCGTTCACGAGCAGGATGATATCGGCAGATTCAATTGCGATGATCAAAATATGAGAACCAATATGGGAGGTGTAAATAACTTTCAAAATTCCTATCAAACAACAGCGCCAATCAGAGAGATAATTATTATTTTAATAATCAAAATCGATCAAATGTTGATTACGAAAATTCGCAAAATCGTGGTTCATATCCGAATTATGATGATCGAAAAAAAGCTTCACATAATTATCAACCTCAAGGGCATTATCAACAGCCATAGCGCATGGTGGAAATGGGTTCGCATAATAGAATCATGCATTAACGAAAAACATCATGATACAACCGAATTTACGCCGATAGATATTCATATGAATGTTAAACCCAGACGGACTTGGAAAAATTGGCTCAGATTCCCCCCAAAACCACCTGATCCAGAATATGAACGAAAAATCGAGATGGTACACGATTATTTCTTAAAAAAGGGTGAAAAACGTGCCGAAACGTTTAATAAAATTAAAAAAATAATTAAATTCAAAGAAGGCGATCAGGTTCTCCTAAAATCATTAAATAAATCTGATAAAAGTAATAAAATTCTAGCCAAATTTTTACACATTTACGATGTACCTTTCGTATTACAAAAACAGATTACACCAAGGACATTTATTCTCTGGGACCCTATGGAATTAGAAGAAAAGGGTATGTTGAAAGTTGGCATTCTCAGAGAAAATGAATTTAGGCTGTTTTAAATCGAAACAAATCGAAATTTAATTATAAGCTTTCGTTAAATAAGTTTGAATCGTGTGGATAATTTTATTCAAAAGAATTCACTACTTACTACAAAATTAGGATTAAAAGACAATTAAGGTAAATAAAAACCAAATTACAAAAAACTTTTCTAGAACTTACAATAGCGAATTCCGCTTCAAATAAATTAGTTTGAGGCGTGAAATACATGCACTACACGTAATATGTATAAATGCGTATCCTAACTGTTTATAATTACATGAATCCATTAGGAAACAAAACGAAACAAAATTTTATATTCATAAAAAATAGAGCGAACAAAAATATTATGTTGAATTATCATAATATTTTTTATATTTGTTATATACTTTTATTGTTATTATTTGTTTGCTGCAAAATTTGAAAATATACCACAACTTAGGTAAACGAAAGTTCTCAATTAATTTGAAACCATTCCTTCAGGGGGGCGTTGAGGAGTTGTTGTTCACATGAACGCGATTTTACAGAGAGATATTTTGCCAAGAAAAAAGAGAGATACTTCTGGAGATGGTTCGCGAGGTCACCTCGCAGGCTAGCGGTTTGACTCAGAGCCTGGCGAGAGAGAGGTTTTGCCAAAACCTCGTGAACGAGAATGAGCTTGTCCAGAGGTACTAAAACATTTTGTTTGAAGAGCGAGACTCCACTGAAAGAAAAGCTTCTGGAGATGGTCCACAAGGTTACCTTGCAGGCTAGCGGGTTAACTCAGAGCTGGTCAAGGGAGAGATTTTCCAGAAGATCGTGAACGAGAGAAGACTTGTCCAGAAGCACCCACACGATATAAAAAAGAAGTCGCAACCAGTAGGAATATTGATAATTTGTCACGAGATGAACTAACAATTCCTTATCTCACTTTGATGGAAAGTTTAGCAATTCAAAATTAAACTATAAGGTAAAATGAGAAAACAACTCTTTGGCATCGCCCTCGCGATCTTTGGTTTGCGACTAAAAAGAAACGCCCAGAAATCGATACGGATCGAAGGCTGAAGGACTACTGACCCTCAACGCAGGGAGCCACTAGTTCAAGGGAGGGATCCAGCATCCTCCCAAAGAGAGTGAGCGAGAGGGCCCAAAAGGGAGAGCGATGTCAAGAGTGACCGAGGGTGAAGGAGACAGCGATGTGGCTAGAACCTAACGCCATGACAAAATGCGACATATTTACAAGAAACTATGACGTAGTTAGGAATTTCAAGAAAAGTCTGGCTATCTTATTTCCCCTTCATGTCTCTAGTGCTAAGTTAAATTCTCAATTTAACATTTCCGCCCGCCTTCGTTAAATTCTCAATTCAACATTTCCGCCCGCCTCCGTTAAATTGATTTAACGAAAGATCTACAAAACATTTGTGTCGATTGGTAGAGGACTTATTTTGGTGATCGGTCGCTTGAAAGTAGATGTCTGCGTTTTGATGGTCACCACTTAAATTTGCCCATCCTTTCCTGGATGAACTCCTAGGATTCGACCTAACGGCTCCTTGGACGGTGGATATCTCTCGTATATAACCAGAGCCAAGGAACCTTTCTGTAGAGAGGTTGAAAGCTGGTTCAACTTGTAGACAGTTTGGTAGCGCTGCAAGCACTCTTTAGACCACTTGTTCCAGAAGCCTTCCAGCATCTGCCTCAGGAGCTGCCATCGTGAGAGACGAGAGACTTTTATGCTTCCCAGGGAAGGCTCAGGAATAACAGCTAGTGGGCCTCCGATCAGGAAGTGACCTAGTGTAAGAACTCCAAGGTCGTCTGGGTCCTCGGTAAGAGGATAGAGTGGTCTGGAATTAAGCACAGCTCCCATTTTCCTCCAAATTGTGGAGCCGCTGGTGTATTGAAGATCCATTGGGTTCCGTCGTTCGCCAATAGTGTTGACAATTTGCCAAGCTGCTTCGATGATGAGGAGAATAGAGCTCGGAGTTCCGGGTCAGCATTCTTCAGGTTGATCCCGCAATCGCTGCAGAGGGTAGCACAAATGCCACGTCTTGCGGTGAATCTCCTATAGGCTTCGATGAAGGTGTCTGCTGTGTAGTGGGTGACTAAATCCAGATGGATCGCTGAAGTGGAATGGCAGACAAATAGGACGATGTAAGCCATGTAGGTGCGAGCCGCCCGCCCTTTCCATGTTTTGATGAAAAGGGGTCTAGCATAATCAATGCCAGAATGGGGAAATGAACGTGAAGGCGTGATGCGATCAGCAGGTAGTTTTCCCATTAACTGCCGAGCTCGCTTTTTTCGATATCTCACGCACCTGTTGCATTTCCAGATGAAAGAGCTAACTGGAACTCGTCCGCCACGAATCCAAAAGTCATTTCTGATGTATGACAAGGTATCCAGAGTTCCTCCACGTAAGGTTCTTTGATGAGCATCCGAAATGATTAGCTGAGTCAAAGGAGACTCTCTTTGCAGGATGAACGGATGCTTAGAATTCCACAGAAGATCTGATGCTTAAAGCCTTCCTCCTGGTCGTAGAAGTCCTTGAGTGTCGATAAAAGTCATGAGACGTGCAAGATAATGAGAACTTGATAGTCAGTCACTCTTTTTCATCAGCTTGTATTCCTTGCTGAATGATTTCAGTTGAATTTCACTTACCCAGAAATGTTTTACTTCTTCTAATTCTTAGGTTGTTACAGGAGCCTTCGGAAGTGATTCCGCTTTTTTCCTAAGAATGAGAATGAATCGCTTGGAGAGAGCTGTGATCCGCAGGAGTCAAGTCAAGCTCGAGTATTTGTCGAGTAGATTCCAATAGGTACTAGGCGGACTTGCAGTAACAGCAGTTGCTTGGACAGGACGTTCTTCAAGATTGTCCTCAAGTGATGGAGCTTCATACTCGTTGGGCCATGATGAAGATGGTTCCTAAAGCCAATCTGGACCAGTAAACCGGATACTATGCTGAGAGAGTTTATTTGGACTTAATCCCCGAGTAGAGCAGTCAGCAGGATTCTCTTTACCTGGTATGTAATGCCATTTTGCTATACGAAGAGCTTCTTGAATAAAGCATGCACGATTGTGAACAAACTCCTTCCATCGAGATAAGTGATTGTTGATCCAGGAGTAGACTATTGAAGAATCAGTCCAAAGGTGAACTGGGACTTTATCAAAATTTAAGGCTTGAATGGTGTGCTGGACCAGCTTTGTGAGGACAGCTGCTGATAATTCGAGTCGAGAAATGGTCAGCCTTTTTAATGGAGGTACCCTCGGCTTAGAGCAGACAAGAACCGTTTGCATTTTATCCTCTTGGTCTATGGATCTTATGAACAGAGCAGGAGCCAAAGCTTGTTGAGAAATATCACAAAAACCATGAATCTCAAAGGAATTCGGTGTTTTCATTCGAAACCATCGCGGAAATGATATCATTTTCAGATCTGGAAGTTGCTGAATAAACGTGATCCATTTTTCGGAATTCAGAGTGGACAAGGGATCATTGCAATTCAGTTGGAGAGACCATAGTTCTGGGATGAAGATTTTAGCGTTGATTATGATTGGTGCCAGAAATATAGAGGGTCAAAGAGTCGAGCGATAGTGGAGAGAGTGGTTCGTTTGGTAATTTTCTTTATTTGTGGAATCATCCAAGGGAAGTGAAATGTATCAGAAGTTGGATTCCAACTAATTCCCAGAGCGTGGACAGTAGCGTCTTGGTCAATTGGTATAGAAGTTGGAAATAATTGCTTATCTGTAGGTACACCTTGAAGAATTTCTGGATCGTTGCTCATCCACATCTGAAGAGGAAAACCGCCCCGCCAAGCACAAGCGATTTATCTGTTCAACCGTGTTACGGGCTTGTTCGATGGAATCAGCTTCTCCGAAGACATCATCCACGTATCTGCCTTTACTTAAAGTGGCTGTAGCAAGTATGAATTAAGTTCAGTTTTCCAAATGATATTCTGCAGATCTCAGTAATCCGGATGCACCTTGAAATGCTGGTACATTTTCTCAATGTCTGAAGTGAAAACATAGTGAAACTGTCGAAACCAGATCAAGATATCGATAAGTTCAGCCTGAAGTTCAATTCCTGTATGCAGAATGTCTTTGAGTGAGATACCGGTAGAAGTGAGTTTGGACGCCTTCAATACTACTCGAAGCTTGGTTGTTAGACTGCTGGGACGAAGTACTCCGTGGTGTGGAAGATAGAAGACTCGACTTGGTTCAAGAGTTCCAACTGGAACTTGCTTCATGTGATTCAAAGTTTCATACTCAATTGAAAAATCTGAATAGGCTTTCTGAAGAGATGGATCAGCTTGAAGTTTCTTTGTTAACCTTGATAACCTTTTCAGAGCAACCAATTTCGAGTCACCAAGCAGATCAGCTGTTTTTTTGAGAGTGAGTCTGACCTCTTAGCGACCTGTATCATCTCGAGAGTATATAGTTTTAAAATGGTCCTCACACTCTTGATCTTCAGGTGACGAAGAAGTTTCTCGTGTAGTTGGCATTTTATCCAATTTCAAAAATTTCTGGAGAAGTTCGCTAAAATCTTCTTCAATTGAGACGTGGTATCTTTGGACTTTAGACGAAGATGAGCAAGTTTTTGCTGGAACAAGCAGTATCCATCCAAAAATGGTAGTTTGAGCAGTGGGAGTGTTAATAGGACCTTTTCGAAGACCTTCTTCGATAATTTGACCATAATAGTCCGCTCCAGTGATAATGTCAATCTGTTTAGATGATTGGAAATCAGGATCTGCCAGCTGGAGACCTTCCAAGTGTGGCCAATTTACTTTTCCACTTTTTGTAGTGGAAAAATCTGCTGTGAGTTTTGCAAGAAGATTAGCCGTGATCACGCACTCTGCAGAGGACTTGAAATAGCGTTTCAACTGGAGTGAAACTAGACCACGTGATCGTCCAACTTTTACTGCTCTGATTCCTTCCAGTTGTAGCGAGTTTGATAGTCTTGACAAGTGGAGACGTTGAGCTAGTCTCTCATAGAGAAAATATATTTGAGACCCTGGAACTATGAATGCTCTAACTTTCATTCGCTCACCTAATCCTA
>JAABKJ010007842.1:0-11594 GCA_011634705.1 Andricus grossulariae
ATAAATTAAATGGATTTTGAAAATTTTACAGTATTTTGAAAGGTTCCAAGGAATTTTCTAGAGTTTTAAAAAATTTCGAAAATTATAAATATTTTAGGGTATTTTCAAAGATTCTAAGGAATTTTCAATAAATTACAATGAATTTTAATAAATTAAATGGATTTTGAAAATTTTACAGTATTTTGAAAGGTTCCAAGGAATTTTCTAGAGTTTTAAAAAATTTCCAAAATTATAAATATTTTAGGGTATTTTCAAAGATTCTAAGGAATTTTCAATAAATTGAAGAGACTTCAAACAATTTTATGGTATTATTAAAGATTACAAGGATTTTTCAGTAAAGTCAAGGGATTTCAAAGGATTTCAAAGATTTCAGGTTTTTAACAAAATTCCAAGGAGTTTTAATAAATTTAAGGGATTTCGAAAAATTTTAGGGTATTTTCACAGATTTCAAGGCATTTTCAAAAGTTTCAAAAAATTCAAAGGACTTCAAAAAATTTTGAAATATTGTGAATATTTTAGGATATTTAAACATATTCACAAAAATTTCCAATAATTTGAATAAATGGCTAGGATTTTAAAGGATTTGATACATTTTAGGGTATTTTCAACAGATTTCAATAAATTGAAAGGATTCCGAAGGGTATGAAATATTTAAAAATATTTAAAAATATTCTAAGGAATTTTTAATAATCCAATAAATCCAATAATCCAATAAATTGATATCAGGGGTTTCAAAAGATTTCCAAAAATTTTTAATAGAATTCAAATGATTAAAAGGATGTGCAAAAATTGTATAGTATTTTTAATGGTTGCAAGGAATTTTCAATAGATTTAAGAAATTGCAATCAATTTTAAAATATGTCAACGGGTTTGAAATATTTTAGGGTATCTTTAAAGATTCCATGGAATTTTTAATAGATTTAAATAAATTGAAGGAATTTCAAAGAATTTTATGGGTATCAGAGGTTTTAAAATACTCCAAAATTTTTTAAATATATTACAATAAATTACTGGGATTTCAAAGGATTTTAAATATTTAGGGGTATTTGAAAAAAAATCCAAGGGATTTTTAAAATATTTCTATAAATTGAGGGTATTTTCACAGATTCAATGGAATTTTTGATAGATTTCAATTACATGAAAATATTTTGAATATTAAAGGGGCATTTTCAAACATTCCAAGGATTTTCAGAAGATTTTAATAAATAAAAAGGATTTCAAATATTTTAAGGTATTTAAAAAAATTCCAAGGAATCCTCAAAAGATTTCTATAAATTAAAAGGATTCAAAAGGATTTGATATTTTTTGGGGTTTTGAAAGATTCCAAGGAATTTTCAACAATGTGAAGCGATTTGAAAGGATTGAAAAGATTTTAGGTTTTTTAAAAGACTTTAAGGAATTTTTAATAGATTTCAATTAAATGAAAATATTTTTGATATTAAAGGGTATTTTCAAACATTCCAAGGATTTTCCAGAAGATTTCAATAAATTGCAGGGATTTCAAAGGATTTGAAATATTTTAGGGTATTTAAAAAAAATTCTAAGGAATTTGTAAAAGATTTCTATACATTAGGGTATTTGCATTGATTCAATGGAATTTTTGATAGATTTCAATTAAATGAAAATATTTTAAATATTAAAGGGTATTTTCAAACATTCCAAGGATTTTTCAGAAGATTTCAATAAATTGCAGGGATTTCAAAGGATTTTAAATAAAAATCCAAGGAATTTTAAAAATATTTCTATAAATTAGGGTATTTTCATAGATTCAATGGAATTTTTGATAGATTTCAATTAAATGAAAAGATTTTGAATATTAAAGGGTATTAAAGAAGATTCCAAGGAATTTTCAGAATATCTCAATAAATAAAAAGGATTTCAAATATTTAAAGGATTTGAAATATTTTAGGGTATTTAAAAAAATTCCAGAGAATTTTCAAAAGATTTCTATAAATTGAAAGTATTTGAAAGCATTTACAATATTTCAGGGTATTTTTAAAGATTCCGTGGAATTTTTTAAAAGATTTCAATGAATTAAAAAGATTTCAAAGGCTTTAAAATATTAAAAGGTATTTTCAAAGATTCCAATTATTTTTTAATAGATTCCAATTAATTAAAAGGATTTCAAATATATTTTATGGTCGTTTAAAATATCATAATAAATTATAAGTAAATTGAAGGGATTTTGAATAATTTTTTTTCGGATTTTTAAAGATTCCAAGGATTTTTCAGTAATTTGAAGGGATTTCAAAGGATTTCGAAGATTTTAGGTCCCTTTAAAATACTCCGAGGAATTTTCAATAGATTTCAGGGACTTGAAGAATTCAAAATATTTCAGGGTATTTAGAAAATTCCCAGAATTTTTAAAAAGAGTTCTGTGAATTGAGAGGATTTTAAATATTTTAGGGTATTTTTCATTCCATGGAATTTTTGATAGATTTTAATAAATTGAAGGTATTTCGAAGGATTGTAAATATTTTTGGGTTATTTTAAAAATATTGTAAGGAATTTTCAATAGACCTCAATAAATTGTATGGACCCTGAAGGATTTTAGGATTTTAAAAATATTCCAAAGAATTTTCAGTAGATTTCAAGAAATTGATGGGGTTTAAAAAAATTGGATTTTTTTTAATGTTCCAAGGGAGTTTCAAGAACTTTAAAAATTGTGATCGATTTAAAAATATTCCAAAGGATTTGAAATTGAGGCTTAAAAAAATGTTAGTGGAATTTTAAATGTTCCATGGAATTTCTAAGAGTTTTACAAAATTTCAATCTATTAAAGATTTTCGGATATTTCAAAATATTCTTAGGAATGTTCAATAAATTTCAATAAATTAAAGTGTTTTCGAACAATTTTATGGTATTTTAAAATTTTTAATAGATCTTAATAAACTGAAATGATTTCAAAGGATTTAAAAAATTAGAGGTTCTTAAAAGGTTCCAAAGATTTTTTAGCAGACTTCAAGAAATTGGAAATTCTAAGGAATTTTCAAGAGATTTAATCGATTTGGATTTGAAATATTATGTTATTATTTATCAAATCTTCAGAATGTAAGTTTTCTTAGTAATTGATGTTCACATTGGCTTTAGCAATTTTTAATTAATTATTGAAAATTATTGAAACTTTTATTTTGCCAGTGTGCAAAATCTAAATAAATCTTTATTTTATTTCTATGAAATCAGGTGGAGAGTTAGTGAAGCCATTTTGGGGATTTGGAGAAAGCAGTAGCAAAAACAATAACAACAACAATAACAACAACAATAACAACAACAATAGCAATAGCAATAGCAATAATAATAATAGTAATAATGATGGTTATAACTATAGTAAGAATGAATATCTTCATGTGTATTATCAACATGGTCCACAATCAAATCATCCTTACTCCAAAGCTCACTTTGCTCTGTTGGACAAAAGCCCACCACCAGCACCTGGTGCACCTGAAGATCTACCTAAAAATTTTAAATCTATACGTACACGAACTGGTAATTATGTTATTCCCACGCATTTGCCGCTTAATCCACCAAAACAAAATTAGCTTTGATGAAGAATTAATGTAATTATTTAAATAAATAATTATATTCGAACTTCGACTTTATTCATTCATTCATTATGTCTACATTGCCTGCTGAAGAAAGATCGAATCAGATTTTATCCATCTAGAAATCTTATACTTTTCTGTAATTATATTTTCATTAATATTCGATTTATTATTTTATTATTTATTATATTCATGGTTATAAATAATATTTATGACCATGAAAAATATTTAACAAACATCCATGATGCTTTCTTTCGTCGCCTGGGCATCCTAACCTCACCTGTCGAATTTATTGCAACCTACAGCGCAAGTGCGGTTTAGCTGTTCGTCCGATTTTCGTAGACTTTTGCGTGGCGAGAGCGAACCAATCGCGCGAAACCCCCTCCCAGCGACATTGACAATACGATCCTCGCTAGTAAACCCCCACTCGGCTGCGTCGCGAGTGCTGCGCCGCCGCTGAAGCGAAGCCCATAAAAGTACGGTCCGCGAGACCAAGAAGTCAGATCTCCCTGGGCTTCGGCTCAAGTCACATCTCACTGGTTTCTCCGCTTCAATCCTTACCCGAGCGAAGAAGGCCCAAACCAAGGAACCCCCCCCCCTCTTTTCCTGGATTTCTGCCGACTGGTACATCGTCTCTATCTGCGTGTCCACAACTGGACCACCCACCACACTCACTGCCCCCAGTAGCATTTTCTCGAATCCAAGGTACGCGATACCCCACCCCCCACCAAGCTACATCTCAAGCTCAAAAATTGCACATCCCACACGGCTAGAATAAGACGCGAACTTCCAATGTAAATAGTATTAGCAATAAACCTTCACTTTAATTTTCAAATTACTTTGCTTTTCATTTTGTAAATTCGATTCCCTCTTGCATTTAATTTAACAAATTTTAAAACAGTCTCAACGCACGGACTGACCTCAAAATCTTATATTTTTGTATCAACACATTTATGATCACAAATGTAGAATCAAAGAATTGAAATTTGTTATTTGAATCGCTCCAATTATTGCTAAATTCAATAAATCAGCACATTTCTACGATACTCAGAACTGGTGTTTTTTTCTCGATTTTCTGATCATTTTAAGGTCAAAATTAAGAAGTTCGATATTTTTAAACCCAATGGCTCGAATTTTTCGAAAATTCCATAAATTAGTAGATTTCCAGAAGACTCAGAACTCGGGCTCTTTTTTGGTTTCTGATCACAAATCTGAGGACAAAGAAAACAAATTCGGGTTTGGGATCACAAATTTTACATCAAAGTAAAAATAATTTGTCATTTTTGATCTGAATAGCCCAAATTTTTGGAAAATTGAAGTAACAGGCTGATTTCCTCGGAACTCGGGGGTGTGTCGCGTTTTTAATCACAAATTTAAGATAAAAATGAAAAATTTTGCAACTCGTAACTGGGGATTCTTCGGATTTCTGATCATAAATATTAGAACAAAATAAAATATTTGACATTTTTTATCTAAATAGCCCACATTTGAAAAAAATTAAAATACTGGCTTATTTCCATGAAATTTAGAGTTAGAGGAATAGTTACATTTTCATTAAAGGAAATTAATTCTCCACAAAAACAACAACAAATTTTTATCAAAATAGATAAAGTTTCAACCGAAGAGATGAATTTTCAACTAAAATAATAAATCTTCCAAAAATAAATCAACTGTGAAGAAAGAGTTCGACATTCAACCCAAAATATGAAATTTGAACCAAAAAGTTTGTTTTTTAACCAAGAACATTACTTTTTTTCAAATAAGTGAAATTTTCAACCAAAGAGATGAATCTTTTACAAGAAAATGAATTTTCAACAAAGCAGTTCAACTTTCGATCTCATTAGTTGAATTTTTGACCAAAAAGACGATTTTTCAAAGAAATATTTGTGTGTTTCAAGCTGAACATTCAAATGTTTTAGAAAATATTTCACTTTTAACACGAATAAGAAGAATTTTCAAAGGTTATTTTCGATCAATAAATATGATCTTTTAACGAAATAGTTGAATTTTCAACTAAAAAAGATAAATTTTTAACCAAAGATGGAATCGTTAAATTTTCAGTTTATAAAACTAATTTTAAACAGATTTAATTCAACTGAAAAGGACGAATCTTTAACAAAATAAGACGAATTTTTAACGAAAAAAAGTGAATTTCCTACTCATAAATAAAGGAAAAAGTTTTACCCAAACATGAAATAGCCGCATTTTCAGATAATATTGATTTCTAATAAAAAATTCAAACTTCCAACAGAATAGTAAAATTTTAAAGTAAATATTTCAATTGCCAACTAAAATGATGAATACTCAATAAAAAAAATGATTTTTCACAAAGTAGTTAAATGCTTAACCAAAAAGAGGTAATAAAACGGTGAAGAGAGGTGACGTGGTCAGGCGGCGGTGAATGTACAAAAAAAGAAAGGATATTAAAGGAGAAAAGTGGAGGTAAAAAATAGCACTTGTTGGATTTGAGGTTATGTGGATTCATCGAACCGGAAGTTCGAGAAGGTATAGACACCTGGTGGAGAAAGAGAAGAAAGTTGGGCGCTTGACTCAAGTGGTGAAGTTAAGACGGCCGGAACGGAGAGAAACGGGGATGCTGGAGTCAGATATACAAGTGCACTGTGGCAGTAAGGTTGGAAAGCAAAGTTGGAAGGAAAAGTGAATAAAGATGAGTGGAAACGTTAAAAGCGTGGAAGAAATGTTTGATGTAGGGAGTGTAAGAGAAGAGATACGTGAGGAACTGGGCAACTTCAAGAGACAGATGAAGTTTGAGTTGGAGGTGGAACGAGCGAGGGCAGCTGCAGAGAGAAGGAAAGAGAGGGAAGAATTCGAAGCCATGCTGGGTAAAATGAAGCAGGGAATTGCAAGATTAAGCTTGGGTCGAGGCACAGAAACAGAGAAGGACCAGGCACAGGAAAGGGAGGAGAGAAGGATGAAGGTTTGCGACATGGGATGCCAGACGGTCGAGGAGGATGAAACGTGGAGAGAGCAGCCAAGAAAACTGAGCAAGACGGAGTGGAAAACGGAGAAAGAAGAAAGAGCGTGGAGAGAGGGAAACGTAAGAGTGCTGGGAGTGAAGCCAGATGAGAATGACGTAACGAGCGTAGCTGGGACGTTGGCGGCTTGGACACAGAAGATCCCCAAGATTCAGAAATCTTGTAGGATAGACGGTGGAAGGATGCTGAGGTTGAAGTAAGCGGAGAACAAAGACGAGATTCTGAGAGGAAGCGGAAAACTGAAAGACTCTGGACTGTGGGTAGTAGATTATTCAACAGAAAGAGAGGAAATGGTACGGGACTGGCTGAGGAAGGAGAAGGCGAGGCTTGAGCCCGGTGGTTGGAAAGTACTGACCAAGAAATTCATGGCCAAAGTGGGAGAAACAATTTGGAGCTGTAACGAGGAGACGAGGTGCATGTTAGTGGTCAGCCCGGAGGAAAAAGACGGACAAGAAGAAGTCCCACAGGAAGAGCTATGTTCAAGAAATCTAATGGTGATAGACACAGATCAAAGAGGAATTGGGAAGCTAGTCATGGGCTCGGCTTACTTTCCATATGACAGTGATACCAACCCACCAGAGGAGGTACGTACACTGGTGGAATACTGCAAGGTAAGGGTTCTTTCTCTTCTGTTGGGATACGATGCTAACTCCCACCATACACGGGGAATACTCCGAAGTTTCAGAACTCGGTCAGGTAAGAAGTCATTGACATCAATCTCTGTACTGGTAGTTTTAGAGACAATGTAAAGAAGTGGAGAGTCTCAGACAAACCCACTCGCTCAGACCACTTACAGCTAGAGTTCGAGTTGGAATCCTATGTACCCGTGGGTCCTAAGTGGGCTAGAAATCCAAGATGAATCGACTGGGACCAGTATTCCACGGAACTAAGAAGAACACTCTTGGAGGTGTCCAGGTCGATTAGAGACGTGGACGCCCTGGAGCTAATATTTTCACGGAGGCCTACAGGAGTCCGCAAGGCTGGGGAGACACAATGGTGAAACGGTAAACACGAAAGAGCTTCGCAGGGAAACCAAATAGAGACTTAGACGTGCCAGTACTGGCAAAACGGATGAGCTATGGACCTCATTTACGACGATGTGGGATGAATACAGTGGTGCCATACGTAAGACCAAGCAAGAAAGCTGAACCAACTTTTGAACAGACATTGAGAAAGGAGCAGAGGCCGCTAGACTGGACAAGCTGCTCTTTTGAAACCAGGATGCTATTCTCGGCACTCTAGAATTGCCCGACGGAGGATACTCAGTGTCGGATGAGGAGACCTTGGCAGGTGAGCCAAGGTCTGAAGAAAATTTACCTACTTTATTTTTAGAAAATTAATCTTCCGGGTTGAAAAATCATCTTTTGGTACGAAGTCTTTCTTGAACATTTAATTTTTTCAAGATTCATCATTATAGTTGAAAGTTCATTCCTTATGTTGGAAATGTACCTATTGTAAGATTTTACGATTTATTGAAACATTAAGAAGACAACATTGTAAAAGTAGTCAATATACGTTATACGTCATCTCTACTAAATTAACGTATTTACAAGTTGCTGTTGTAAAAGGGAAAAACTAGAGTTATTTACACATCCGAATCTACTGATATTATCGATTATAAATCAGCAGATTTCCTCACCAATTTTCAAATAATGAAAAGGTAATCACACGAGGAATAAATCAGTCAGAATCGAAGAGACTAACATCGGCGGTGGTCGGTCTCAAATTCACCCTCCCGGCTATTCTCCTGCGCGCAAGTCTCAAATTTCGAGCATTTCCAGTAGTTTTTGGTTTGATGCAATTGGTTGATGTTTTACACTGAGAAGGTCACCAGCCTTCAGCAGCGTTGTATTAGAAAGAAGTTCATATGTTCCCATCTGCCAATTCCTGGCCTGCCTCTAGGCACGGAACCAAAAACTCTTTTCCCGAATGTTAACGAAATCTCTCATGTTTTTAGGTCCTTCGATTCGGAATATAAGAGTTTAGCTTGTTTTGAAAAAATAGTTCTTACATTTCACCAACTAAGCACATTTTAGGGCCTGAAACTGTGGAAAATATGTTGACGGTCAGGTAGAACTTGAACCTGCTGGTGCTGAAGCACAATTTATTCCTCCGAGAAAAACTTTAAAAGAGATTTTACAAATTCCTAATCTTCGGCAAGAAATAAAGGTCAAATGTCTTAGTACAAAAATTTAAAAACAATATTATTCCGATCCGATGCTCAGTTAACAAAATAAAAACCATCAAAAAATGATTTGCATTGAAAAGTCTGAATAATTGAGAAAAATAACATCGTATGAAAACACATCGCTAAATAATTAAAACATATGTACATCTAATTCTGAAAATTGAATTCAGATACAGTACCGGCCAGAATTGTTAGTCCCTAAAAAAATCCAATTAAAAACATGCCTCTCTTTTTTCGTAGTTATATTTTTTTGAACTATTCAAGACAGAGAGGCTAAGAGGGGCAGGGTTGTTGACGAAAGTGACTCATACAGGCTCGCTCTTCAAAGTCACCTGAAATTTGCCAATATAACTAAGGAATTCCCGCAAGGGGAGCTCAACCTAGTAGAAGAAATGCCTGCCAAGTTTATGGCATGGATATCCGGAACTTCCGAGAAACCATCATCCATTCTCAAAAGGTTGGCAGTCTCAGAACCCCACAATAGAAGTGGAGGAGTAGACCATCATGGATGCCAAAAAAGACGCCAAGGTAACCCAGTTCGTCTTGAGTGCGGACCCTTCAGTGGTCCAGAGCATCGAGAAGGTCAACTGTAAACCGCGTCTAGGATTGAGAAGAATCCAGATGAAAATACTTTCTAAACCGAAAGAGTTCACGAGGACAGTGGAAGAGCAGCTGGCTTCAGAACAACCGATGGATGACGCTGATTCTTAATTGAACAGCGTGAAATCCTCGGATTTGATGTTTATTCAAATTAATTTTCACCATTGTAACTCTCCTTCGGCCATCTCATGCAGACGTATTAAAGTGGAATATACGGCTTTTGCTCTGATTCAGGTACCTCAGTGTTACAAGACAGAATTGAGAGGTATAAGTAGCGATTGAAATCAAACACCAAAGAGGAGAAAGACATCAGCCCATGGTGAGTTGCTCAGCATACATGCCATTCGATTCTCTAGACCCGCCGCCATCAGAGGAATGGAGACGGATGGTGGAGAACTGAAGTTTGAAAGGATGGCCAGTGATGACTTTTTAAATAACCTTTTAATTACCGATTTAACCATATTGAATTGCGGAAATACATCAACCTTTGTGACAACTAGATTTCCTGAGGTTATGGACCTGACCTTGTGCTATATATTCATTAGCGAAGCATTTAGGAACTGGCACGTGTCGCTTGAGACATCCCAATCAGATAACAGGCATATATGCTTCTCACTGACAGCTGACGAGATTGATCCAATTAGGTACAAGAACCTAAGAGCCTAAGAACCTAAGAGAGTCTTTGGAAATTATTCCTAGGAGGATAAGATCAATTGATCAGCTGCAGTTTGCTGCGAATGTAGTGAATAGGGTCATATGTAAATCTTATGAGGTAAATTGTCCTCTTCGTATTAGAAAGTCAAACAAGGATGATCCTTGGTGGATTTATAGACGTCAGTTTGCAACTTGAGAGCGAAGGTGAAAAGGGCTTGTCCGCAGTGAAGAGTTTTATCCTCCATCCTGTGGGCGCTCGTCACTGACGAACTTCAGTCCAACTCACGCAAAATGTTTTTAACATTGTTGACGATTGTTTTAACAACCGTAGCCTATCTGTTAACCCAGATAAAACTGAATTGTTGGTTTTTACGAGACGCAGGAAACTACCTGATTTCGTGAACCCTGATTTCTATGAAGAGAAGGTAGACTTCTCCACATCAGCTAAGTATGTAGGAGTCATCTTTGACCCTAAACTAACCTGGAAACTACATGTTCATGCGGTGGTAAAAAAGCCAAAGCAGTCTTTTGGGCTTGCAGAGGCGCGATTGAAAAAACTCGGGGACTCAAACCCAAGGTAGTCTACTGGTTACATACAGTAATCATTAGACCAATTATAACTCCTTTGTAATTGATCTGGGTGTCAAGAACCAGTTTGGTTAGTTCCAGGCCACAGCTGGAGAGCCTACAAAGGGAATTTTGTCTGGCAATGACTAGATCTATGAGAACGACCCCAACAGCAGCATTGGAGTCCATGTCTTAACCCCAAATTAAATCCAAATGTATCCGAGGTTCACTTATCAATCCTAATCCATTCATGTAACGGCGCCAACTTAAAAGGCGTACCCATACGGAATCGATTTTTCAATCCATCCCTCGAAGCCTTTTGAATCCGTGGGAATTTTTTAATTCAACCAGAATAAATAGGGCACCAGACTGGATGAATAAGTGTGAATCCGAAACCAATCCGAATGAATCATACATCAATCGGAAACAAACATTCAGTCCTTCTCAATCCGATACTTAATCCGAATGAATCCAAGACTCATCCGAAGCAAGTTTTAATTTCAATGCTCTTCACTCCGTACGCTCAATCCTAGTGAATGAGAAACCAATCCGTGCCCAACTTTCAATCCTTTTTTAATTTGTGCGTCAACATAACCTCGAATCCTAGCACACTTTTAATCCTTTTCAATCCGCCGCCCAATCCGAACAATCTGAGGCTCATCAAAAATGTTTTTTCAATGCTTTTTAATTCTTGCATGAAAAAATTTCTTCAATATTAATTGTTATTTTAATGTCTTATTATTTAATATTATTATTTCTTTATTTTTTTATTTCCGCGTATGGCTCACCGTTTTGGAAATAATTCAAAAATTTTATTTTTCCTTTTGAAAATGTCTTTATTGGGCTGGTGTGAGTTGTTTAAAATCAAACCTCAAACGCTCAATCCGAGTGAATGGGAAACCAATCCGTACCTAACTTTCAATCCTTTTTTAATTCGTGCGTCAACAAAAACTTGAATTCTAACACACTTTTAATCCTTTTCAATCCGGCGCCCAATCCGAAAAATCCGAGGCTCATCCAAAATGTTTTTCAATCCTTTTCAATTCT
>JAABKJ010007843.1:0-11594 GCA_011634705.1 Andricus grossulariae
TTTCTTATTCCAAATCTTCCTAATTAAAAAATTTCGATTTCGTATGATCAACATTACCAAATTTTTAATCGTGAAACCTAAATGTGTCCAAAATAAAAACCCCTTTAATTAAATAATTCACAATTTAAGGTTCTACATTTTTGTGTATACTGATGAAGTAGCTGCTTCTAATTTTACATGATCTTTAAATCAGATAAAACTAATTGCTATTTCGACCTAACATAATGAGCATTTCAAATTTAATTTGAACTAATAAATGTCTATTGAATCACAACAACTTCAAGCGAAAAAATAATTTGATAAGATGTCGAACTGACGTATACTAATATACTATCAAAATCGGTTTTGAAAAAGAAAATAAAGATACAAGAATACGCGATAAGGGATAACCACACAATAATCTACAAATTAATCGGAATACAATTGTATATATAATATTTGAGTTCATCAAATATAGGAAATTACAAATTTGAAGCGAGATAGCTGATTCGAATTTAAAAAAAGAAAAGGATTATGTTTTCTCAATTAAGTTTAACTTTGGTTCTTGTAATTGCTTTTAAATTTTTAGTTACACTGGAGACTCTCAGGTAGCGAAAGCTTCTCATCCAGATATCCACCTTAAAATAAAGAGAGATGTATATTCCAATTGTCCCCTTTTGAAAACAAACTGTTTTTCTGAATTGGTTGAATGTTCTTCTCGTTCACTGGAAAAATACTGGTACTAGTCCAGGTGTTTATTGGTTTATCACAGGTGACGTTGATTGGCCTTCTGGTGATTCAGCGTTGCGAAGATGTAACAATGAGGAAGGCTATTGGTGGGCAGGTAGACTTAAGTTCCCTTCTGGTACTCAAGGGTAATGATGGTTGACAATGAAATTGTCAAAAGGATCTTGGGGGTTTAGTTTCACTTATTTAAAGGAATTTGAAATTTATAATCGACTTCAGTTCCATTAAAATTTCCGAAGCACAACACTGATTTTACTTTTATGTTTTAATTTGTATTTCGACTACTTGGAAATGTTTTCCAAATAACCGGAGTCTATCCGATATTTCAATATTGACTTGAGGATGTGCTCTAGGCAGAGCTTTCACCCGACTTGAAGTTTGTAGATGGACTTGAGTTTAAACAGAGCTTCTGCCCGATTTGAAATTTGGAGACAGACTGATGTTCTAATTCTGATCCTGGGTTTATATATGTCGGACTCCATTGTGATCAGAACCCAAAACTTGATAACCAAAAACTTGACGATGAGGGAATGTAACAATCGAAATCAATTTATTTATATGTGTCTAGATCTGAAGGCGTAGTATCTGAGGGTGCTGTTCATTGATTTCAAGGAACTGGTCATTGTGCCAATCTCTTTAATTTTTCGTGGCTGATTTTAATGAGCTGCGTTCGAAGATTTGTAGGCGAGAAGTTATTGTATTTTAGCGGTGTATAGAAACGTCAAGATTTACAAACTGCCTGGTTAGGACTGCGGAATTCAGACTACAGATTTTATCATGATGGATAAAAATGAATATGAACGAGTCTGTCCATTCTTATAAGAACATAATTCTTTCCTATCTTAATTAATAATATTAATGGTAGGTATCGATGTAGCGATTAATAATAATATAAGTGTAAATAATATAGTTATAATACGTCACAAGATGTGACACTATCGTTGATAAAACGTTAAGCTGAAGAAAACAAACTTGTTTGGTCAATTTTTGTTATTAAGGTTATCTACTATAAATCATTATCTGCGGTAGGGCAGTCCCCTATATCTATTGTAATTATCAGAATACACCTACATAGTTCTATTTCTTCTTACAGAAATAATAAGTTCAATGAAGACTTTAGAAGATTTATTTCCTGGGTACAACGGTGTCTTGCCTCCTATCGAAGAAGTTTCAAGTGAAACGATTGAACGCTCACGACATTTTAGAAAACTAGGTGGTCGCAATATGGAACCTCCAGATGGTGTTTTCTTAGCAAGGGCTCATGTCATCGTTGGTTACAAGACGCGCTATTATATTTATCCTCTATGCTTTTTGTTTGGCCAACATAATAAGTTTGTCGTATGTGACACATCTAAAGAACAGTGGGATGCTCTTCATCGCAAGGAATTTGGGAAATTGGGTACAGGCCGTCTTTTTTCACTTGTTCGTGCGCGCGATGAAGCTGCTGCTTCACACGTGCTAGAATCGAAGGCTTCAATGATAGACCATGGAGCACACATTCAAGCATGCAAAGAAGCAAATCGTGCAACAGACGAAATAGAAATTCGTCAAGAAGGATATTTGCGCAGAGGTGTAAAATCCCTTGATGAGAGCATTAGAGCAATTAAGGAAGAATACAATTTTTAATATCATCGTATATTCACGTATATTAAACACGAAGAAGAAAACATTTGAAACCGGCATGTAATAATATATGAATAAGAAGCATGAATGCTCGGGTGATGGTGCATAAGAAGCATTGATAAACATAAAAATGAATCCAGTTTAGAAAAAGGAAAAATATTAGGGCTTTGTAATTAATGGTAGAAATTTGAAAAACATCAATGCCAAGGTAAAACACATTGCTCAAGATTCTGCAAAGCTAGAATCTTATCAAATACGATTTTGTTGCAACGTCAGGATCAATTTCTTTTCCGAAAAAAGCAATTTCGGTTTATACTATTGCCTGTATCACAGTGCATTTTTCTAATGAACGTTCCGATAATTTGAGTTATTACGATTACGAATAAAAACAGTAAGACACATTGACCGATTGTGTAACGCAATCCAGCCTTTGGTTGAAATATTGATTACTTACTAAAACCATTTTGTTCCGCTTAACAGGGTAAATAGTTCTGAATTTAATTTTTTAGATCAGATATTTGAATTCTGAAGAAATAATTTTGAACATTTCAAAACATTGTCAGATTTTCTTCTAATTTAAAAACGAAAAACTTTTATCCTGGAATTCAATTCAGGACGGATGAATAATGGCGCAGTTTAAAAAATGATTGTTTCCGTGTGCTCCTATTTCATTATAGTATAACATTGAACAAGATGAAGTTATATGCGAAAGTACAAATTGACATTTGTTGCCACCGTCAGCAAGAAACTCGGGCGAATTCTGAAGTAATTAAAATTAACGTCCTGCGGGACACATACTTTTTTACTTTATGCAAGTTTCATGAGATGTAGATTTATAACAAGATTTTCCTTGCTCCTTTTTGAATTATAAATAATTTTAAAGTCAATGGGGCTCACGCAAGAAAGTAATTTTGCCTGATTTCGGCATGGTTGTGTAATTTTATAACACGAAAGACGAATTTTCGACAAAATAGTTGAATTTTCTACCAAACAGGTTCATTTTCAAGCCACAGAGACGGATTTTCTGGAGAAAAAAAAATTATTTCCAAGAAAAAAGTTAATTTAAACTGAGTTGTTAAATATTGAACCAGAAAGGGGTATTTGTTAACAAAATCATTGAATTTACATTCAATAGTTTATTACGACCTAATAGTTCGCAAGTTTGGGCGCGACCAGGATGCACGGCTGTTGGGTCAAATACACAGCGGGGTTATTAATCGGGAAAATTTGAACATAAACAAAGGATTTTGCTAGGAAATTGTACGATATAGTGGAAATAGTTTGCGGAACAAGATTTCAAATCGAGTTCTCTCTGGAAACGCCAACCGAAAATTCTGCAACATACAGACAAGATTGGATATAAAAATTGAAAATAATTTATTAACGAACAAGCTTTTATTAAAAGATATCAAAAAGAACGAGAGAACATTGAGTATGAGAAAGATGGTTGCAATTATAATGTAATGGCATTAAGGTGACTAAAAATAGTTTTTCAAAAGAAAATTCGATTTACTGTGTTGTATGCAATTTGTATCTTTGAGTTAAAAATTCAACAATTATGTTGAGAAATCATCCTTTTGGTTAAAAATGTAACGATTTCGTTAATAATAATTTATGTAGTTTCTTTTGAATTAGACTATTTGAGGGAAAATTCATCTGCTTGGTTGATAATATAACCGCTTTGTTCAAAATTCGTATTTTTTGGTTAAAAATAAACTATTTGGTTAAAAAAACACGTTTTAGTTAGAAAATTTAAATCTTTGGTTTAAAAATCATCGTGTTAAATTAAAAATTACTCTCTTTGGGTAGAAAGTTCAACTAATTGGTAAAAAATTGAACTCTGTCGTTGACAATTTTACCGTTTTGTACAAAATTCGTATCTTTGACTTAAAAATTCAACAATTTTCCTGACGAATCATCCTCTTTGGTTGAAAATCCGACCACTTGGTTAATAATTTATATATTTTTTCTGAATTGGTCTGTTTCATAAAACATTAATTTTTCTTGGTAGAAAATTCATATTTTTGGTTGATAATTCAACAGCTTTGTTAAAAATTCGTCTTATTTGGTTAAATATAAAACTATTTAGTTAAAAGTAAATTTTTTGGTTGAAGATTCAACTCTTTGGTTTAAAACTTGTACCTTTGACTTGAAAATTCAACAATTTGATTGATTATTCATTATTATTGTATGAGTATTCAACTATTCGTTTGACAGTTTATGTATTTTTTCAAAATTGTCTGCTTTTGTAGAAAATTATTCTTCTTGGTATGAGAAATTAACTTTTGATAGAAAATTCCACTTTTTGGTTAAAAAATCGTCGCTTTGAATTAAAAATTACTCTCTGTCAGTATAAATTTCAGCTATTTGGTTAAAAACGTACTTTTTTATGGAAAATTTTACTGTTTTCAGCAAAATGTGTATCTTTGACTTAAAAATTCAATAATTTTGTTGAAAAATCATCCTTTTTGGTTGAAAATTTAACTATTTAGTTTTAAAAATTGTTTTCTTTAAGTAGAAATTTCTACTATTTGGTTAAAAATGTCCTTTTTCGTTGAAAATTTTACTGTTTTGTTTATTAATTCATGCATTTTTTTTTTAAATTGTCTGTTTTGGTAGGACATGCATTTTCTCTGTGGAAATTTCATCTTTCTGGTAGAAAAATTGACCGTTTTGTTGAAAATTCTAATATTTGTTTGAAAATAAACTTTCATTTTGAAATTTAACTTTTTGGTAAAAATTCACCTTTTCCGTTTTAAAATTCAAATATTTGCTTCAAACTAAACTTTTTTGCTCAATATTTTACTCTTTTGTAGAAAATTCGTGTCTCTGGCTTGAAAATTCAAAAATCTGGTTAAGATTTTTTTTCTTTATTGACTGAAACATCTTTCTTGTTTGAAATTTGAATTATTTATTTGAAAAAAAACTTGGTTAAAATTTTCTTTCTTTTTTAACTGAAAAATCTTTCTTGGTTGAAATTTGAACTATTTTTTTGGAGAATGCGTCCTTTTTATCTGAAAATTAAATGTATTTTATGCTAAAAATTTCACCTTCGTTATTTGGAAAACTGGTTGGTTAAAAATTTGTAATTTTGGTAGACAATTAATCTTCTCAGATGAAAATTGATCTTGTTGGTTGAAAATGCAACTGATTTGGTTGAAGAATTGAATAATTGTTAAAACAATCGCCTTTTTTGGTTAGAGAACTTTTTGAATTTTCTGGAAAAATCGGAAATTCAAATTTGGATAGCACACAAAGTGATGAAAAATAAAAAATTTCATTTTGCGATCAAACTATGCAAGATACGAAAAAAGTTGAAAAAAAAACAAAAGTTATTCACGAAAAAATAAAAATATAAGAGTGGTTTACGCAAAACAGGGGTAAAAATTATTTATTAATAATTTTTTGATAGGATTCGTAGTTTTTATTTCAATCTTGAAAATTTGCTTCTAATTTTTTTTTCTCGTGAGACAAGTGATGAAAATGTGTTCGTTAAGCCGAAGGAGTTTTAACAATAGAGAATTCGCAATCAATATTTGATGGAAAAATGTATGTTTTTGTGAAAACTGTTTGGTTTGAAAATAATTTATTTCATTTTAAATTAACTTTTTTGTTTAAAATAATTTTCTACAAAAAAAATTATTCTAAACAAAAAAGGTAATTCAAACTAACTATTTAAATTTTCAACCGAAAAGAATGATTTATTCACAACATCGTTGAATTAACATCGAATTGTTTATTACAACCAAATAGCTCGCCAGTTTGAGCGCGTCTATGACGCAGGGTGATGGTGAATTCTCTTTTGTTAAAGCTCCTTTGACTTTAACAAACACATTCTCATCACGTATCTTGTGCTTCACACTGGATTAACATTCATCCGAGACGTGAACTTTTCTATATTATGTTCAATTGTGATATATCGAAATGTATATAATATTAATTGCTGTATCTCTGTCCAGGCCTGCTAACTTCGATATTGCAAAATAAAGTATACGTTTTCTTTCATGATTACATCAATATGTTTTTTTTTCCTCAATTTTTATTTTCAGGTACCCCGAAAAATGTATCGTTTTAATGAATGCATATTATTACAATTCATAACATGTTTTCTTATTAAAACAGACATATTTTCATTCTATTGTTTTTGAAATGTTAAAAATATCCGTATCCTATTAAATAAAAAGTCAGAAGCAAATTTGTCGATCTAATTCAGGCGAAAAATTTTATTATCAAATATTTTATTGTACCCTGTGTCGTTTTTCCACAAATTGATTTTTTGAGTATTTTTAGGTTTATTTTTCGCGATTGAAACAAAAACTACGCTTCCTATCAAATAATTAATTTTTAACGAATTTATATCTATTAGTTTGTGAGTAAGTTTTGTTGAGGCATTTTTTTGCATCTTGTTTTGATTTGTCAAAAATTTAATGTCTCCTCTTCATTTTATTTCTTATTAATAAAAAAATTGCGCATCCCATTAGAAAATGGTTAATAACAAACGTAGTTTAACAGAAAAATGAAATTCTTCTCAATAAAATTGTTCATGATTAAAACATAGAATATGCGTTTATCAACAAAATTTTCGTGAGGAAATGTTTTTATCTTTCAGAGTTGAATAACTGTTCTGCTTAACATTTTTTTCATATCTCGTGTAGTTTTTCTGGAAAATAACATCTTCAGACCTCAAAATAATGAGCCAAAGGACAATCCAATTGGATAATTCTGTCAAAAATTACCGTTTTCACAGACTATAATGACAACGGCAATGACGATAAAGACATACAGACGAGATTTGCACTAATTAGTTGAAAAAGTATACCTCGTTGCTCACTCACTTCTGACACCAACCCCTGAAATTATTTCAAACTAATAACTCATTCATCTTACTGTTATTTATCAGTGTTGACCTGATCAAGAGAGCTGATAATTTTATTTTATTTAAATCATTAATTATTACTTACACTCCACACGTAATGTACTTACTGTTGCAGAAATTATTTTAAAATCCATTAGCATAATAACTAGTTCCATATGACACAACGATAATGGCTCCTTAGAGTCTACTCGTACAAGCTTTTGTTTTAATTGCTATGTGAATATATACGTATGTATGTGTGTATACATTAATGTATGTATGTGTGTATACATTTATGTATGCATGCGAGAGTGAAATCTGGCATTTCAATCACATTTCAGTTGAACTAAAAAATGTCTAATACAAAATCGTAGAGAAATATTTCAAAAAATAATAACAATACGAAATTCTGTCAAATTTAAGTTCCACCACTCCCTCTTCCAACGCTACCCCAACTAAGGTTTTTCTTACTTTTAGAAAACGCCAACAATATGGGTTGGATATCCATGCAAATGTTCAGAAAAATGTATTTATTTCCATGAATATTAAATTCTCAACAAAGAAGATTAATTTTCTAACAAAAAAATTTGAAAAAAATTAATCCTCAACCAAAAAAATGAATTTTAATACATGTAGTCTAACATTCAACCAAGTAGTTGAATTTAAAAAAAAGAGTTGAATTTTTTACGAAAAGCGACGAGTTATTACCGAAATTGGTTAATCTACAACCAGTAGTATATTATAAACAAATAATGTAACTTTCAATCCAAAATATGAATCGTCAATCAATTTGATTACTTTTATGATAAAAAAATCAGTCAAAGTAGGCGCCGAGCTCCTACAGAGGAAGATTTTGTACTTTTATGTGCTTATATTTTTTGTCCTATGTCAATTTTGGGCCCTATGTTCATATTGGGTCCTTGGTCATTTTTGAGCTATATGCTAAATTTGTGCCCTCATGCCAAATGTGGGCCTGATGTCAATTTTGGGTCCCATGTCAAATTTGAATTCTATGTCGATTTTGGGCCGTATGTCTAGTTTGGGCGCTGTGCTTTTTCTGGGCGCTGTGTAAAATTTAGACCCTATGTAAAATTCAGGCTTTACTTCAAATTTGTGCCCTCGGTCAATTCTGGACCATACGTCAAGTTTTCGAACCTAGATGGATTTTAAACCATATGTATATTTTGGGCCCTATGCCAATGTTAGGCCTCATGTTGGGCTCTATGTCAATTTTGGCCTCAATGACAAAGTTGGGTCTTATGTTAAATTTGAGCCCCATGACAAATTATGTCCCAATGCCAATTTTAGGTGCTATGCTAATTTTGGGGGCTAATTTTAACCAAAAAAGTCGAATTTATAACTGAAATTGATAATTTGAAAAAAAATATGAAATAGTTGAATATTCATTTCAAAAATTACATTTTTGCAACAACGGAATTGCTAAATTCTCAACCAGAGTGACAAATTCGCAAACAAAAAAGAAGATTTTTCACAAAGCAGTTGATTTCTTGATTAAAACAGATTATTTTCCAAACAACCAGTATATGTTTCAACCAAAAAGATAAATTTTCAACCAATGAGATTAAGCTCATACTTGTAAAATACGATCTTTCCACAAATACGTAAATTTTCCATCAAATAGTAATTGTGAATTCTCTTTTGTTAAAACTCCTTCGACTTAACGAACTTATTTTCATCAAGTGTCTCATGAGGAAAAGAGGTTAAAAGAAAATTTTCATGTTTAAAACAAAAACTACACATCTCATCAAAAAATAATTATTAACAAATTTGTAGCTCTGTTTTGGGTTAATAACTCTTGTCTTTTTATTATTTTCGTAGCTTGTGTCGTTTGTCCAAAAATGTAATTTTTTTATTTTTATGTCGTTTTTTTCAAATGAAGCAAAACCAACGCGTTTTTTTATGGATATCTTTTGTCTTTTTTATCTTTATTAGTATCTTGCATAGTTTGACCGCGAAATAAAATTTTTAAAATTTTCAATATTTTTTGTGCTATCCAAATCTGAATTTTTGATTTTTCAATAAATGTCAAAAAGTCCTTCAACCAAAAAAAGCGATTCTTCAAGCAAAGCAGTAGCATTTTCGACCAAAAAAGATACATTTTAATCTAAGAAGATTATTTTTCAAACAAAATGACAAATTTTTAACCAATCAGTTTTTTAATTAACAAAAAAGGTGAAATATTTAACAAAAAATACATTCAACTTTCAGATAAAAAGGATGAATTTTCCAACGAATAGTTCAAATTTCAATCAAGGAAGATTTTTCAGTCAGGAAAGAAAAAAAATTTCAAGCAGATTGTTCAATTTTCAAATAAATGGTTCAGATTTCAAACAAGAAAGATTTGTCAGTGAAGAAAGAAAGAAAATGTCAACCAAGTGTTTGAATTTTCAAGCCAAAGATACGAATTTTCTAGACAATAGTAAAATTTTGAACAAAAAAGTTATGTTTGGAGCAAATAGTTGAATTTTGAAATGAAACAGATAAAATTTCAACAAAAGGTTAAATTTCAAAATAAAAGTCTATTTTTTATCAAATAGTTTAATTTTCAACAAAAAAGGAAATCTTTAACCAAATAGTTGAAATCTTTACTGAAAGATAGCTATTTTTGATTTGAAGCGATGATTTCCAAATCGAAAAGGTAATTTTTCAACTAAGAAAATTAATTTTCTACAAAACAGACCAACTCAGAAAAAATACATAGATTATTAACCAAGTCGTTGAATTTTCAACGAAAAAGGATATGTTAACAAAATTGTTGAATTTCCAAGTCAAAGACACGAATTTTGTACAAAACTGTAAAAATTGCAACAAAAAAAGCTCAATTTTTCAACAAGCAGTTGAACTTTCCACCCAAGGAGAGTAATTTTTAATTTGACACGATGATTTTTAAACCAGAGACTTGAATTTTTAACCAAAAAATTATTTTTAACCAAATAGTTTATTTTCAACCGAAAAAGACGAATTTTGAACAAAGGGGTTAAATTATCAACGAAAGAGATGAATTTTTTACGAAATAGACTAATTAAAAAAAACTACATAATTATTAACCAAGTCGTTGAATTTTTAACCAAAAAGGATGATTTCTCAGCAAAATTGTTGAATTTTTAACACAAAGAAACGAATTTTGTATAAAACAGTAAAATTTCCAATAAAAAAGTGAACTTTCAACCAAATAGTTCAAATCTTACTGACAGAGAGTAATTTTTAATTTGAAACGATGATTTTTCAACCAAAAAGTTTAATTTTCAACCAAGAAGATTAATTTTCTACAAAAGCAGAAAATTGAAAAAAAATACATCAACTGTCGACCAAATAGTTGAATATTTTACTGAAAATAATATTTATTCAATCAAATTGTTAAGTTTTCAATTCGAAGGTTTAAATTTCAAATCAAAGAGTTGAATTTTTAACCAAAAAATTTTCTTTTAACCAAATAGTTTATTTACAACCTGATAAGACAAATTTTTAACAATGTGGTTAAATTATCAACCAAAAAGATGAATGTTCCACCAAGAAAATGAATTATCTACAAAACAGACCAATTTAGAAAAAATATATAAATTTTCAATCGAGTCGTGGAATTTTCAACCCAAAAAGATGATTTCTCAACAAAATTGTTAAATTTTCCACTCAAAGATACGAATTTCGTGAGCCATTATCGACATCAGCTATTCATAATGTGATAAATAATGTTTTTCCTACGAAATCGACCAAACATTACTCGGCAATGACACCTAGTTATCATACATTTAGTCAGTTGATGACAATTGATGCTTATTCAAATAAACCTAATCAACGTTATCAAATGTTATTGAATAATTTATAAACCTTTAGGGATGTTTCTATGGCAATCGACAGTTATTATTTTTGAGAAGAATTTTTTCAACAAATTTGTATTATCTCGTGTATTTATGAACTGAAAAATGCCACTTCTCACCCAGGAATTAACAGCCAATTAAATTATTAACCATTTCTTGCCAATAATCAATGACAATTGATGATTGTTTGCACAAAATCAATTGAAAAATGCATTTTCTGCCTATTTTAAACATTTCAACGCAGTTTTTTTAACGCGTAATCAACTCTTAACAACTAATTTTTGAAATTTTTCGAAACACTTGGATAATGATCAATTATTGTTATTGTTATAAACAATATTATGAGGATATTTTTTTCGTTCGAGGCATTGTTCAACTAAGAATGCCGTTTTTCTTGTGGGATTTGCGAAAAATTCTTGAGCTGAATTTCATTGTCAACATAGCTGCACAATATTTGACAAGACGACCAGTGCCTATTTTTTATAAATAAACTTAATGAACAAATGCGTTATTTGTAGGGAGCGGACTAGACAAGGTATGAACATTAGGGT
>JAABKJ010007844.1:0-11594 GCA_011634705.1 Andricus grossulariae
AAGAAGTGAACTGCAATGTTCACGAAACGTCGGCAAGATTCGTAGTTTTGCACAAGATTGAAACCCGAAAAAGCTTTCAATTTTAAATTTAAATTCATCAACTTTATGTTCGTAATGAAAAATGTAAAACTCATTCAATGATATAACATTCTCGATTGCGCGTCAGTTTTCACACAAAATTATGATGAGAATTTGAAAACAAAAATGAAAACAGTAATCAAAGTTGTAAACAATTACAATTTATATTTTAAACATTTTAAACTTGAAAAGCCTGACTGATCGCCATATTTTAAAATAAAATTTTTTTTCAACAGAATTTCGTTTTTAGAATTCGAATTCGTAAACTATCAATTGAAACTAAGAACTTCCGAACAATAAAAATAATATTAAATAGTAAGGGAACAATTCACAGTTGAAAATCCGAAAATTTTATATTTCGAAGCACTTTTTTAAATCGACTTTTAATTTTTGTTGATCGATCCCCGCACCCCATTTGTTCGTTTTGCCGCAGAAGAAATTCCTATTTTTGTCAAATCGGTAAACACTAACTTGACCACCCGTGATTTTGTAATAAACGTAGGATTTTACGTGGAAGAGCTCGTTTTTTGAAAGAATGGAAAAAAGAAGTACATGTTATAGACTTTTTGTAAATTTATATTTAGTCACCTGTTAAGGAATGTTCCAGGAATAATTTCCATCCAATAACATTCAATTTTGAAAAACCCCGATTTCCTAATAATGTGTCCGGTAAATGGCCCAAAAATGACGAATAGTCGTTTTATGTGAAATCCATGCTAAAAACTGTATTTTTGAAAATTTTTAACATCCGTTAATTTTATTCAATAAGTGATAGGGTGTCAATTTTTTTTCAAACTATTTTTCAATTGATTAAAGAATTATTATTTGCCTAAACAAGTTGTCCCTGTAAATCAGAAAAAATTATCATTTTTTGGATAAATGATATCGCTAATGAATATCAAGTACAGTATTCCTTTCTTAACATATTTAGTGATTATTTAAAAAGAACTCATTTCCTAAAAAGAAAAAAATTTCTGTAAATCATGAAAAGTTATTTTTTTGAATTGATGACATAATTAGCGATTGTTGAGAGTGATGTTTTTTTAAAATGATATATAAAAATTGTTCAAATAATTTAATTAGCTTAAATAATATTTTTCCCCTGCGAATCCTGAAAAGTTACTATCTCCTGGAATTAACGACGCAGTTGACGAATGTTCAGAGTAATTCTTTTTTGTGGAACAGTTTTGAATTATTTAACGATTAATAATTATTATTGAAGAGATATTAATTTTATTAATAATTTCAAACTGTCTTTCACTAAGAATATCTCTCTTAGCAATAATTAAATGCCATTACTTTAAAAAATGCTAACCTGTCACAATTTGGTGAAAAAAATTATTATAAAAATTGAAGTTGCTTAAACGATTGCAAAATACGTTCAACAAAAATATTATTTTGACATTCATCAACTATATCATTTATATTGAAACGTAGTGACTCTTCATAACTTACTGGAATAAAATATTGTTCAAACACTTAACCATTATTTCAAAAATAGCTAGAAATTTGTCATTTATCGAAAAAAATAACATTGTGAGAAAATTTTTTGAAACACCCTCTTTATCATGTATCTTACATAGAACATCTTTCAAAAATAAGAATAGGGAATTTCTTTTCAGCAAAAGAGTATTCACAATCGCCAAATTACAGTTATTGATGCTTTTTCTTTAATTTAAAAAATTCTATGCAGAAATTTGGGTATAGGACAAAGACGTGCGCCCTAGGCGCGCTAAAGCCTGCTCAGGGTTATTTTTATAATTTCAGGTTACGGTTTAACAAAATCCTGTTTAAAATTTTTATAAATTTTTACGGATTCACAATTTTTATATACAATAAAGCAAGAGAGGTTATAAACAATAAGAAGGTTATTAACGGATGATATAGATTTACAATAATTCCAGGAAAAATCATCTGTCCAATTGGCCTCAATAGTTTCTTATTAACAAATTAAAAGTCTAGACGATTGCTTTTTAAAAATAGCAATTTTTTAGCAAGAATACACAGAGAGAAGTTTTCATTCGATCAGAAGATTTCTTTTTGCTTTCGAGCGAACTAGCCTCGATATAGACAATGTACAAGTTACAAATTTTTCTGAGCAGCAGATTCTGAGGTTCAGCTGTACGAAAAAAGAGCAGAAAAAAGTTTTATGTCTGTAAAAACTGACCAGGATTTCGAAAAAATAATCTAGATATTCATTATTAGAGGAGTTTTTGACATTTTGAACAAAAGGTACCTCGGGGACTGCTAGTGCATACAGAAGTGTAAGTGGACAAATAATAAATAGTTGCAACATTAAAATTAAGATGTTTGGATGAAAATTGGTCTTATAACAAATAATTTTATAACAAATAATACGAGGCTTCATTAAGTAAATTGATGATTAATAACACAGCAAGATGAAATATCTCTATGAAGATAATAAGTTATATTTCAATTGTTTCAAAGTGAGAAACCAATTTTGGAATATAGTTGATATCTGGAGTGAAGATGCTTTAATATATGATAAATTCGGTATCATCTGATGATCTACTTACGAGCATAATCAAGAAACACCACGAACATGAAGAGCAGGGTAAAGACAGAAATCTTCATTTTGATGAAGACGCTGGGATACGATTTTTGAATAATTTCTCGGATTGTAACTGGATGGATCTTGAATATATTTCACTTGTATATGTACTAGCCATTATCTCATTTTTGAGAAAAATTCTCTTTTACGGGTAGGTCGCTGATTGGCCTGTAAGTGAAGCGTATTTTTTTTTGCTATAAGGTAAACAAACTTTATATATGTGAGAATAGCTCAGGTGGTATTTTAGATCCACCAATGAAGGTTTCAAGATATTCGTCATACTTGTAGAAATTTCGAAGATTACAGCTTAGCTATAAAATAAATAAACTTTATTTGTGTGCTTATAACCGGAAAGTGACCAATCTCTTAAACAAATTATCCAAAAAATGGATTCTATGTCATTTTTTTCCATAGAATTGAATGTGCGAAATCAGTTTTACTGTAATTCAGTTCTTCAAACATATTCTTTGAACAAGCGAAGTCTTGTTAGAGATAAAGCTAGATCAAATAAGATACTTTGATTTGAAACTGTTTTCATCGTGTGGCAAACTTCAACATATGCTTACAGTTTGAATACAACAGGCTGTAATTTTTTTTTACGAATTAAAAAATCATATTTTTATCGTGAAATATTTGTTTAATAAAATAATTGCATCCAGTAGAATGATAGAAACTTCACAACAGTTTTCTTAGAAATCTGATTAAGAAAATATCTGAAAGAATAACTTTTAAATCCGTTAGGAATTTTAGGCTGTGAAATATTTTGAACATTAATTAACATATCCGTCCCATTTTCCGGTCGATTGACGATGTGTAAAGCGTATATTAAATGCTATGAAATCGAAAATTAAAAAAAAATATGGAGAGTTAACAGTTTTGTAGACATGACCTCAGTCTAACTAGTCTTGACATCAAATTAACGTTTCAACCTTTAACGTTTTAGGGTATTTTCAAAGATTCCAAAAAACTTTCAATTAATTTCAATAATGTAAAGAGATTTTGAGAAATTTTCAAGATTTTAGTGCTTTATAAAAATTTGAAAGGCATCTTGAAGGAATTTCAAAAGATTTAAAACTATTTGACATATCCTTGGCTTTTGAAATGAATTTCAATAATTTGCAGTTATTCCGAATGAATTTTAAAGATGAAGATTTATTTAAATTTTTTATTTTTTGTCGTATATTTATCTTATTGTGAAATGAAAGATTCAATGCGTGTTAGGCGCGTGCTATCAGAGAAAAGATTATTCTCAAATTCAAACAATGTAAAATACATAAATGGTATGATTAATTTTTGTTTTTCTTGCAATATGTAGCCTTCTTATTGTTTCAATAAAGATTAAAATGTTATACATATTCATGTTCTTTTATCAAGCATAGTAGTTTTTCAGTGGCTAATTATGAATTTTCTAATAATTTTCAGAGGCTGACATTTCTCTAATTAAATTACTAGAATTTTATCAATCTACATCTAGAGAGCATGACAAAAATCATATGTTAATCAAAAATGCGAAATTTTAATTTTTAATTCTCAATCTCGATTTATGGGTCTTGGTGATTTTTCTATTACATTTTCTTCACGAAAAAGTTTTCAAGTACCCGAAAAATTCTTGACTCTGCAAATGAGACATTTATTAACTACATAATTTCACTTTCGGTTTCATTGCCAACTTATTTAGTTACGAAGAAAAAAATTCATATTCCTATGAAAAAATTTGCATTTTCTGAAACACTTAGAACAAAAACTTGTGCAGAATTGAAAGAAAAATTTAGGAACAATTCTAATAATTTCAGAAAATATTTTAAAGCCTTAAAAGTTTAGAAAGGATTCATAAACAATTTTAAATTCAAAAAGATTTCAAAAAGTGCAAGGCAAAATGCTTATATTTGAATATTTGAAGATTCAGAAAAAATCCAGCATTTTAGGAATATTGAAAGATTTCAAGAAAATCAAAAAAATTTTTTAGATTCCTGGAAGAATTGCGAATGATTTTTTGTTTTGAAATATGAATTTTTAAAACTAATTTAAAATACTTTATACCATTTCAAATAGATATGAAAAAAATAAGCTTTTGGGGGACTTTTTAAGGTTACAGGAGAAAGAAAAAAGTGTTTTAAAATTTCTAGGAAACTTTTATTGTTTTTTTTTTAAATTCATTTTAAAAAATATCTAAAAAGATTTCCAAATTGTTCGACAAAGATTTTGAAGATTTTAAGGCAATTTCTTCTAGTTTTGTGCAATTAAAGAAAAATTTTATGAAAAATTCTGATAAATTTGGAAGATATTTAAAAATTTGAAATGAGTTAAGAAAGTGCGAAACAAAATGCAAATTTTGGAAGATTGAGAGAAAAACAATTTTTTGAAAAGCTTCAAGAAAATAAAAAAATGTCTTGAGATTCTTGGAAAAAATTTGCTCATATCTGAAAATAAGTTTTCCCTAAAGAAAGCCAAACCCGTTCGTAATTGGCGATGTGAATTTTTCACATAATTTTTTCGCAACGAATTTTATTGTGACATGAATGTACACCCCCCTTTCCACACCCTTAGATGGCAATTTTTCGATTTTGAATTCTGGAAAGAATGTTTTTGAATATGTACTTCCAAACGTACTTTTTAAGAATCTTATGAATGACGCAATTTATTTATAAATGTTTCTAAACCTAATTGATAAAAGAGACTATTTTAATTGTGAATAATAATTTTTGAAAATTTCAATTTTTAACTGTAACATTTTTCACATTTTTAAAAAAATGAGAAAAATGAAGTGTCAGACAAAAACTTAGAATATATTAATTTACCAGTAAAAAGAAATTTTCGATACCTGTGAGAAAAAAATTACTGGTACCGACAATTAGATTAAGAAAATATGTTATTTCAAAAGATACTCAGGAGTTTGAGCAGTTTTGGAACGATTGAAAGATAAATAAAATGTAAAGAAGTTCAAATGAAATTCAAAAACAAACATTTTGAAATGTTTAAAATTTTTTTTTTAAATTTCGAAATTTAAATGTTGGGAAAAATCCAATCATTTTAGTTCGAACACCTTGTCATCCTGAAAACAAAAAAATTATTTGAAACGATTAATGTTGCAGAACAGAAAATAATCGATAAACTCTGTTTTTTTAATTTAAACAATTTGTAAAATTTCAAAGTAATATTTTGACTTTCTTACACTATTTTTCAACGTGATAATAATTTCTGATCACATAATCCTAATAAATAAACATAACAATATGAAACGAATTTAAGTTTTATCAAAATTAATTTATATAATTTACTTCCAATGAACACCGAAACATTGGTAAATTTTCGTATATATTTTTTATTTAAATGTTAATAATATGGAATAATTAAAGACAAGACAGCAAAATAAAAGTAGGAACGTGACGCCTACAGTCTTTCTCTTGTCTATTTTTTTTTATTTAGCTTTTTAAAAATATTACCGATTGGAAGCATTTTCATATGTGCTGGTCCAAATTTGTTCGTTTCATTCGAGGAATTTAAATCTTGCATTTTCTAAGAATTTTTGTATTCCAATTTCTTTATTATTTATGTCTCGAAATCATTTTTCAGAAAGAATGCATTCAATCAGATAAATTTAAAGATCGACAAGAAGAAATATTCATATTGCGCAATAACCTTGAACTCTCGTAGATACACATTAAATATGATTGTTTATATTAGTGAAAATATCACCGCAGTGTCTTATTAATTGCCCTATTTTCAGTTTTTCTAGAATATACTTTATTAAATTTTCACGAAATACGAAATCATCGCTTTCTTGTCTATCATATGAATTTGACCTTCTGTTAACGCACGCGCCATAATTATTATTTTCTTATCTTTATCGACAAGGTAATCATTTTATTAAAAAGCGCCCAGAATTCGAACTGAATATTTTTTAGTTATACAAATTTCAGAAAATACTTTTCACTTAATTGAACAATTGGTTCTGCTATTGATTAAAAAATTTGCAGTACATGTACAATTTCGATTTTTAATAACATTGTAAGATGGTTCAAGACTTGGAAAAATAAAGCGTTATCCATGTTATTTTTCTATTTTCTATTTGGAAAACCACGTTGAAGTTGATAAATAGTAAGCGGGAATCAATTTTTATTAACTACAGGTGAAAAATCGAGGTTAGTTGAAAAAAATCAAAATAACATGGAAAGAACAGTATAGACAAACTATACAATTTTGAAATATTATGTCACGCAGTTGTTGGAAATGGGTTCAATAAAATATTAATAATTTGACAAAATTGCGTACACTCAATTATTTTATTTGGCACATACGTAAAGACTTGAATGATCAAAATATCAAATTGATTACTTCTGTATTAATGATACATCATGTAATAACAAGTTTTAGCAATTAATAGTGATTTCAGCTTGTCTACAGTCCTGCATATGTATAATTGAAACTAACAGTTTTCGTTTTATTTTGATGAATAGAGTGTACATGATTTATTCAAGAACGGTACTTTTAAAAAACTCATGGGTCAATCGGTAAATACCGTACAATCTTGCGCCTTTTCCGGTTTTCAGGTAGCTCGTAAAAATGCGGCCCCATACGAATCGCACACAAATTTGCATCGCGTATCAGATAATAACAAGTTTTAAGCTCTTGTTCCCTCATTTCCACTGGTCCACCGTGGCGGCTTATTACTGAATTAATAAAAATTTGTATAGAATTAGTAATTCAGTGGTAGACTCATGAAATAGTAATTTTTCAGCATTTCGCTGATGGAATCTTAGAAAAATCATAATTATTCAATTACCTGGTCCGCCAGTTGCAGGATTTATTAGAAGAATCGCCCCTGACCTAGCAACTTGTCCATAACAACTGTCGTTACAATAGATTATATCACTCGGTTGCAGAGGGACTATCTGTCGTCGAAAACGTCGTGGATGAGGTGGTCCATAGCGTTCTGATCAAGCAGAATTGCATGAAATTCAAAGATTTAAAAGATTTATAGGGATTCACACGTCTTTTCAGCAAACTTTAACGAATAAATTTAATTCATTTCGTATTTCAGGGAAATTTCATGGATTTTAAGCGATTTCGTCAGATTTCATATAAATTTCAGAGAATTTGATAGATTTTCAAACATATCAGGAGGTTTGAAGTATTCCTAAAGGATCTATATAAATTTTGTTGGATCTCAAAAAATTTATAAATATTTCAAGGGATTTTATATAGTTTTCTTGTTTTCCAAATACATGAAAGGATTTCAAGCGATTCTAAATAATGTCAAAAGATTCTAAGGATTTTATAAAATCTTCAAGGATTTCATAGGATTTCAAAGATTTCTAGGGATTCAACCTTCATTCAGAGAAAATGAATAATTCAGTTTAATTTGAAATATATTTAAGGGCTTTTAAATGATTCGTACTCTTGAATGAATTTTTATGTTGCAAAATTCAACAAATACTACAAAAAATGCTTTCACAGATCAAATTATGCATGTTGAATGACAAATTAAGCCATTTAATTTTTTCCGTAAACAAATCACAAAATAAATGATTAGATAAAATATATTATGAAAGTACATTTCATTCGTCAGATGGAGATCTAAATAGTAATACAATTTTAGATAACCATATTTAGTTTCTTGTAAATTGACTAAACACTATTTTAATAAAAACCTCTGAATCCGCCCACATGGCAGACCATATGGGGGAACAACTAGACGTTTTGAAAACATTGTCTAATATTTGTTTCAGCTTGTTGTAGTTTTTAAATTACCTGGACTGCTTTCCCCTGATGAAAATGAACTGGATGATGATGGTCCTGTAAAAAGATGTGAAGATATTTTTTGTTAACAAGATTTTTCAACACTCCCCAATGGTAATGGTCAGAATAAAGATGTAATTATTATTCGTTTTTTCTCCAAGATAAAAATATAAACATTTCGATTTACTCAAAATTGTACTCGTTTGTCATATTTTAAGTGAATAATTCTATAAAATGTATCAATCAATTAATTATATTAGGCATAGATTTTTGCTGAAATAGTGAATTTAATATTGTAGGATTGATAATGAAATTCAAATGTTTGTTCTAGATTGCATTTCAGATTTTAAATTACCTGGATTGGTTGCCCTTGATGAGGAAAAGGATGATGATTCTGTAAAAAGAAATATGGCGATTTTTTTAACGACATTTTTTAATAATCCCCAAGATTAATAGTCAAAATAAAGATGCCTGCGTTAATCGTTTTTTCCTTAAATGAGATGAAAAATATAAACGTTTTGATTCACCGAAAATTTTGTACCCATTTCAGATATTTCGAGTGAGTTTTTTTTCAAAATTTATTAATTATTTATCAATATAAGGCATATATCTTTGAAAAATTGGTGAATTCAACATTATGGAATGAATAGTGTTAATCTAGTTCTTGTTTTATGTTGTATTTTAGTCTTTGAATTACCTGAACTGTCTGCCCATGATGATGATAGATTGGAGGATGATGATTCTGTAAAAAGAAATATAGGGATTTTGGGTCAACGGAACTTTACAACGAACCCCAAAGTTGATGCTTGAAATAAAGATGCCCGCGTTATTTTTTTTTTTAATTAAGATAACAATCATAAAAGTTTCAATTTTCTGAAAGCTGTAACGATTCGTCATATTTCAAGTGAGTAAGTCTTTAAAATAAAAAAAATTATTAATAATATTACACATACATTTTTGCTGAAATAGTGAATTTAATATCATACAATTAATAGTGTTGATCCAATATTTATTTTTTTATATTGTATTTTATTATTAAGTTACCTGGTCTGCTTGTCCTTGATATTAATAGATTGGATAATGATGATTCTGTGAAAATAAATATAGGGATCGTTTGTTAACGAAATAAAAATGTCTGCGGTAATTGTCTTTTCGTTAAATGAGATAACAAATATGAAGTTTCAATTCGCTGAAAATTATACTTGTTCGACATATTTTGAGTGAGTAATTTTTTAAAATCTATGGAAATTAATTACAAGTATTATACATACATTTTTGCTAAAATCATGACATTAGTATTATAGAATTAATAGTGTTAATCTATCCTTTGTTTTAGATTGTATTTTAGTTTTTGAATTACCTACACCAGTTGACCTTGATGATGATGGATTGGATGATGATGGTTCTGTAAAAAGAAATGGAGGGATTTTTTGTTAACGACATTTTTCAACGAACCCCAAAGTTGATAGTTGAAATAAATATGACGGCATTAATAGTTTTTTTCTTTAAGTAGGATAACAAATATAAACATTTTAATTTCTTGAAAGTTGTATCCGTCTGCGATATTTCAAGTAAGTAATTCTTTAAAAACTAAAAATCAATTATTATGATGACATAAATTTTTTCTAGAATAATGCATTTAGTATTATATAATTAGTAGTCTAAATCTATAATTTGTTTTCGATTGTATTTTAGTTTTTGATTCACCTAGACCGCTTGACCTTGATGATGATGGATTGGATGATGATGGTTCTGTAGAAAGAAACATAGAGATTTTTAGATAACAAAATTTTTCAACGAGCCCCAAGGTTGATTGTCGAAATGAAGATGCCGGTGTTAATTGTTTTTTATTTGAAAAAGATAATAAATATAAACGTTTTCATTAGCTGAACATTGTAACCGTCTGCAAAATTTCAAGTAAGCAATTCTTTAAAATCGAAAAATTGATTACCATGATGACATATAAATTTTTGCCAGAATAATTAATTTAGTGTTTTATAATCAGTAGTGTGAATCTATCATTTGTTCTAGATTGTATTTGCGTTTCTACATTACCCAGACCTTCTGACCTTGTTGATGATGGATTGGATGATGATGATGATTCTGTAAACAGAAATATAGACATTTTCTGTTAAAGAAATTTCTGAACGAGCATCAAAGTCGCAAGCCCGAAATGAAGATGCCCTCGTTAATCACTTCATGTGTAATGCCCTGAATTAGGGTCGTCTACATGTAAAAAATTGACTTTTAATTTTTGTTGCTCGATCCCCCAGCCCATTTGTTTTCTTTTTCTGAACAAATAAGTGACGTATTTTTTTCAAATCGGTCAAAATTAACCCGTTCCCCAGGGCTGTTAGAATTAACATAGGATTTCAAATGGAAGAGCTCGTTTTCGAAAGGATGGGCAAAAAGTACATGTTATAAAATTTTTGTAAATTCATGTTTAGTCACCTGTTAATAAATATTTCAGGAATAATTTTCATCCAATTACTTTCAATTTTGAAAAACGCCGATTCCCTTATAATGTGTTTTGGATAAATGATACAACTAATGAATATCAAGCATAGTATTGCATAGATTGTTGAGAGTAATTCGTATTTTCGAACGATATATAAGAATTGTTTGAACAATTCACTTAGCTTGAATAATAGTTTTCCCGTGCGAATCTTAAAAAGTTACTATTTCCTGAAATGAATGATAAATTTGATGCTTTCACGATGATTCATTATGATAAATTTAAATTCAAAATTTAAAGCTTTTTCGGATAACAATCGTGTGCAAAATATGCATATATTCTCTACGATGCCTATGATTGGCCAGAGTGACCCATGGTGGGGACTGCTCGAACTTGATTGGTCAGTCAAGTCTTTTTTAAAAAACCCGGTAGGACGGAGAGCCAAATCGGATTGGTACTATGTAAATTGTTCCTATTGATGTTGTTAGGGTGTTTTGAGTTTTCAATCGCTTCTCTATATTTTCGTGTAAAAATATTGTATGTTTTTGCGATGACGGTTGTTTTTTCAAATGAAATGCTATGTTCTGTTTCAATATGATGCTCAGCTATTGTTGATTGCGTGAAATGTTTTAGTCTGACTTTACTCTCATGTTCCTTTACACCTTGGCTCACTGCCCTCCCGGTTTCTCCAATATAGACTTTGCCACAAGAACAAGGAATTTTATATACTTCCGGATCACTGAGAGGTGC
>JAABKJ010007845.1:0-10321 GCA_011634705.1 Andricus grossulariae
TTTTTTGGTTGAACATTGATTTTCTCAACTTAAAACTTAATTATTTAAGTTTTGGTTGACAATTTATCTTTTTTAGTAAAAATTATTATTTTTTGGTTGAAAGTTCAACTATTTCAGTTGAAGATTCATGATTTTAAATGAAAATTCATCAGTTAAGATGAAAAATATTTTTTTTTACTAAAAATGTAACTATTCCATGTTTTTTTGAAAATTGATTTTTTTGCTAGCTCAAAATTCAACTGTTTGAATGAAAATTTGTCTCTTTTGAATGAAAATTCATGTATTTTGTTGAAAAATTGCATTTTTTGGTAGAAAAGTAATCTTTTTGTTTGAAAATTAATCTTCTTGATTGAAAATTAGTCTTATTGTTTAAAATTTTATCTTTTTGGTTAAAAATGTAAGTATTTCAGTTAAATATTCATCATTTTAGTTGAAAATTCATCTGTTTGGTTTAAAATTTCACTATTCCAGTTGAAGATTCATAATTTTATTTGAAAATTCATTTATTTTTCATTTTTTTTGCTCTCTTGTGTTAAAGGAGGTTTAGAATGAACGTCATGAATTAAAATATTTTCATTCAGCGGCAAGTATGAATATGTTACTTTTAGTTTACCGGGAAAATGTTAAAACTTGACCGGAAAATGACCCGGAATTTGAAATCATCCGCCGAATTGCCACCCTGGTTATATTCAATAATTGTTTCAAATATTTTGTTTTTTTCTATGAAAAATATATGTTAATTGTGGACTTTTATTGAACAGGAAAGCAGCAATACTTGAACACCTGGACAGATTCAAGCATACGGAAAGCAGGCTTGTGTGGCAATCACTTCAAACCAAAAATGTTCCTAAAAAGCTGTATGCCTGGTTCGTACCACAGACTTGTCCAGAATGCTGTCCCGGAACCTCATTGGGAAACACACAATGAACCAGGAAGACCAGCAGAAGAGATACTACCTGACTCTGAACCACTTCTTCAGAATGCGAATGAAAATTCTAACCCACAAGTTCTTCTAGAAGATGATGAAATTGTGTGTAAAGAAGAATATATGGGTATTGAAATTAAGATGGAAGATTCAAAAACAGGTGAAGTTGAGTCTGACGTGAATGATTGCAATGAAATCTGCACACCTGGTCCGTACCAAAGACTTGTCCCGGATCCTCATTGGGAAACACATACCGAACCAGAAAGACCAGCAGAAGAGATACTACCTGACTCTGAACCACTTCTTCAGAATCTTCTTCAGAATGCGAATGAAAATTCTAACTCACAATTTCTTCTAGAAGATAATAAAATTGTCTGTAAAGAAGAATATACGAGTATTGAACTTAAGACGGAAGATTCAGAAACAAAGAAAGATTGCAGTGAAATCTGCACACCTGGTTCGTATCAAAGACATTTCCAGGATGCTGTCCCGGATCCTCATTGGGAAACACACACCGAACCAGAAAGACCAGCAGAAGAGATACTACCTGACACTGAACCACTCCTTCAGAAGGCGAATGAAAATTCTAACCCACCAGTTCTTCTAGAAGATGATGAAATAGTGTGTGAAGAAGAATATACGAGTATTCAAATTAAGATGGAAGAAGATTCAAAAACAGATATAGTTCAGTCTGACCTGAAAGATTGCAATGAAGTTCCTAATGATAAAGTTGATTCAAAACCGACCCTTTCTTTTTCTGAAGACGAAGATGATATGGAATGGACTGCAATTGAGTCAACTATGATGGATAGAGAGGCCGTTGATGCAATAGAGTTTCACACAAACGAATCTATTGATGTACAGATGTTAAGAAGAGAAAATGAGAGACTCAGAAAAGAAATTAGTCTTTGGAAGGAAACATTCTACTCAGTAAATCAACAACTGCATCGAACGAGGAATCGCCGTAATTTTTATCGAGAACAACTACAGAAATTGAAAAATCAAACTGTGGATGAGTTTCTGGATCAACAAGGCTGCACTAATCAGGTTGCGAGAACCATGATACACCTTCAACTTCATGAAGAGTATAAGCCTTATACTGAAGAAGAGAAAGAGTTGGCGAAACAGATGTTCTCCAATTCAGAATCTGGATACAATCAACTGCAAAAAGCCGGCTGCATCTTGCCTCATGAAAATCATGTAAGAAGATGGCAACAATCTCGTGAAAATTAAATAAACCCTTCGCGTTTCTTAAATTCACGGACCTAGTTCGGACCGTTCCCTTTCGACAATCGAAATGTATATTGAGGCCATGTGACGAGTGGGTCACGTGACCATCTTCCTGCCTTACCTACACTATTTTTATTTGTAAATTTATTTTCACAGGAATAGCCACATCGAGTGGAAAATTTGGGATAATAAATAAGAAGCTCTAAGAAACGCGGCTCTCGTCCTAAATTTTTATAATTATGAAAAAAGCGAAAAAACAAAATTATTTACAAAAAAACTCTTTTCATAATTATAAAAATTTAGGACCACATCCGCGTTTCTTAGTGCTTCTTATTTATTATCCCGAATTTTTAACTCGATGTGGCTATTCGTGTGAAAATGAGTTTACAAATAAAAAAAGTGTCGGTAAGGTAGGAAGCCGGCCACGTGACCCACTCGTCACATGGCCTTAAGGTGGTCCAAAAATTTTTTTTTTTCGAATTTTCATGAATAACGACCGGAAATTCGTTTGAATCCACGCAAACATAAATCCATTTTTTTCTTTAAAAAAAAGTGATATTTAGAGTTTTTGTAAATTTTATTCAGAATCTTCAATATTAGCTGAATCGAGTTGAAACTCAACATTTCTCTTCACAATTAGCCATAGAATACAAATAAAATACTACTTTTCAAATATTACCCTCATAAGTCTGCTCAATAGGTTCTCAAAAAAAAAAACCCATGAGTGAAAAAATGGGTTTTGCGAGTTTTTGACGCTAATTATGATTTTTTTGCGGTTTTTTAAATGCAAATTGTTTCTGATACAAAAAACACTACTTTACGCTGATAATTAGATGCTTACATAAATTGTTTAAACAATTTATTATTGTTTTTAGCAATTTTCTCTTAGAATGGAGATAGAAAGTCGTGGGTTTTTCAAAAAAATATCCACTTTTTGTCCAATTTTCAATTAGAGATGTTAACACACATAATTTTTTAAACAATTTATTGTTATTAATAATATTCTCTTAGAATCATGCTTGAAAATTGCAGTTTTTCTGAAATTTTCAACTTTTTGTTCACTTTTCACTTGGAGTGAGTTAAATAATTAATTAAAGTTAACAAAATTATTTGTTTCAACAATTTATTATTATTAATAATATTCCATTTGAACAATGCTAGAAAGAAGCGGTTTCCTCTGAAATGTTTAACTTTTTACCAATTTATTATTTATAACTATCTTAGATAAGTGCTAAAAATTTGGTCACTTAGTGAGATAATAATTAATGCAAGTTAAAAAACAGGCTAATTTAAACAATTGATTATTGTTTATAACTATATTCTCTTAGAGTAATGCTAGAAAATTGCTTTTTTTCTGAACATTTCAGAAGAAACCGCAACTTTCTAGCACTTACCTAAGAGAAAATAGTTATAAACAATAATAAATTGTTTAAACAACTATTTGTATTAACTTCCATTAATTATTACCTCACTAAGTGAAAAGTGGGCAAAAAGTTAAAAATTTCTTTTAAAAAATCGCAACTATCTGGCATTAGTATAGATGAAGATAGTTATAAACAATAATAATTTGTTTAAACAATTATTTTTGCTCAACTCAAATAATTAATAAGTCACTCCAAGTGAAAAATAAACAAATAGTTAAAAAATTCAGAAAAAACCGCAACTTTTTATCATTAAATAAAGAGAATATTATTAACAATAATAATAAATTGTTTGGACAATTATTTTTGTAAACTTGAATCAATTATGACTTCACTCTAATTGAAAAATGGACATAATTTACAAAATTCAGAGAAAAACCGGAATTATCTAGTATTAATATAGAAGAAGATAGCTATAGACAAAAATAATTTTGTTTAAACAATTATTTTTGCTATATTAAATTAAATATTAACTCACTTCGAATGGAAAGTGAACAAAAAATTGAAAATTTAAGAAAAAAACCGCAATTTCTAGCATTATTCAAAGACAATATTATTCACATAATAATAAATCGTTTAAACAATTATGTTTGTTAAAATTAATGAACCTAAAATAAAATAATGAAACTAATAAATTAATGAACCTCTCTCTAATTGAAAATTGGACAAAAAGTGAATTTTTTTTGAAAAACCCGTGACTCTATCTCCAATCTAAGAGAAAATTGCTAAAAACAATAATAAATTATTTAAACAATTTATGTAAAGATCTAATTATCAGTATAAAGTTTTATGTATAAGAAACAATTTGCATTTTAAAAAACGCAACAAAAATCATAATTAGCGCCAAAAACTTGCAAAACCCATTTTTTCACTTATGGGGTTTTTTGGGAACCCATAAAACAGACTTATGGGGGTGATATTAGAAAATTAATATTTTATTCGTATTATATGGGTAATTGTGAAGAGAAATGTTGAGTTTCAACTCGATTCAGCTGATATTGAGGATTCTGAATAAAATTTACAAAAACGTATTTTTTTTCTTATGGGAAACAGGTGTTAAACTTCATGGGGCTTGCGTCACCTCTAAATATCAGTTGAAGAAAAAAAAAATTTGTATGGATTTGAACAAATTTCCGGACGTTATTCATCAAAATTCGAAAAAAAATGTCCAGATGTGAGTATGGACATAGCTACCGAAATGTGCCGCAGAGGCGCCACTATACTGATCGTTAGGCTTCCTATGGAAGAGTTTATTCTCACTTTCTCTCTGAAAAAAGCACTTTATTTTGTATTATTTACTGGTAAGAAAATTAAAAATAATTCTGTATTTTAAGAACTGTAAATTTTAAATTTAAGTAGATAAACTAGAATTATTAAATAAAGTTGGTAGATTTGAAAATATCATTGAAAATTTAAAACGAATGAAATTTCAAACGTAATAACTGATTTATTGGATAAACGACATTATACCAACTATTTTGTACAAATTCTAGAGTTTAAAATAAAAATATGAAATTTTACACGTCAGACGAATCTCGTCGCAATGGCCAGAAGTTTGGTGTAATCAGCTCCCTTAGAAAAAGTTTTTTCTTTCAAAATTGTCCTTAAAACATGAGGTATAGGGACATGAATTCTGGTTCCCAGGGGATTACCACCGTCATCGATAAGGACTACATTATTGCTGTCGAATTTCGGTATTTTCTTATCTTGATTCGCTTTCAGACCAACTAGGATGCCCTTTTTCTTTTCACCACATATGGCGACCATAACTTTATCACCTGCAAAATGAAAAGTAATGAGAGTTAAATTAATATTTCAAACATTATTAACAATTTACAAATATTACAGGATATTCTTAAATATATTAGGACCATAGAATTATTAAATATTAAATAATACTAAAAAGATAATTAATCATTTCTTGAATAGTCCATGAGTTTGAAAAATAATTCAAACAAATTTTTATTTTATCTTCTTATAAGTTAAAATTCAGAGCATAGTTAACTAAAATTAATGTGGGTCTTATATTGAATTAAATGTTTAATTTTAACAAGAAAGGTGCAGTTTTAAACAAATAGTTGAATTTTCAACCAAAAAGATTAATTTTGTACCAAAAAATACGATTTTTTAAAACAAAATACATGAACCTTCAAGCAAATGGTTGAATTTTTAACCCAAAAAGATAAATTTTCAACTAGATAGTTGAATTTTCAAATAAAAAATAAAATTTGTTAACCAATAATGGAATACTTAAATTTTCAGTTAAAAAAATTATTTTTCCCCCAAAAAAATTTGTTAACCAAAGTGATGAATTTTCAACTGAACTGATGAATCTTCAACTGGAATAGATTTAATTTAAACCAAAAAATATGTTTTTTTAACAAAAGACTTAAATTTTCAACAAAAAAGATGAATTATTAAACAAAAATATTAATTTTCTATCGAAAAAGACCATTTTTTTTACAAAATACATTAATTTTCAACTAAAAAAGACAAATTTTCAACCAAATAGACCAATTTTGGATTAAAAATGATGAATCTTCAACTTGAATAGTTGAATTTTCAACCAAAAAGATGAATTTCTAATCAAGAAGATTAATTTCTATCAAAGAAGACGAATTTTCAACTAAAAATGATAATTTTCGAACCAAAGAGATGAATTTTTAACTAAAATTATGGATTATTTAACTTAATAATTACATTTTATGTTGAAAAAATTAACTTTGAACAAACAAACAAAAAATTGCAACAAAGTAGTTAAAGTTTTAACTAGCAGAGTTAAATTTTTAGTAAAAAATCAATTTTCACCCAAAGAAAAAACGAATCGTCAATAAAATAACTCATTTTTCAAGGAAAGAGATGAATTTTCCATTAAAATTATGAATCTTCAAACAACAACATTAATTTTTCACAAAAGAGTTTAACTTTCAACAAAGTAATTAAATTTTCAATAAAAAAAATGAATTCTGAACGAAAAATGTAGTAGTTGATATTTCAACCAAAAAAGACTTTAATTTTCAATCAAAAACTGTTCAATTCAACCCAAAACAATGAATTTTCAACATGAGTTGAATTTTTAAATAAGAAAGATTTTTTAGCCAAGACAGAGAACAAATTGCAAGCAAACTGTTCAATTTTTAAGCAAAAACATGAATTTTCAACCCAGAAGAATTATTTTCTACCAAAAAGATCAATTTTTCGATCAAATATATAGAGAAAAAACCAATTTTCAATGAAATAGTTGAAATTTTAACCAAAAAGATTAATTTTTTACTCTCAACCAAGTATTTGAATTTTCAACTAAAGAAGAATACTTTTCAACCAAAAAAAAATTGCAAACAATGTGATAAATTTTCAACTAAAATGAACAATCTTCAACTGGAATATATGAATTTTTAACCAAAAATATGAATTTTTAACAAAAGAGTTGAAGTTTCAACCAAGTATTTTTATTTTGAACCAAAAAAATTAATTTTAAACTAAAATTATGAATATTGTTCAAGTAAAAAACACATTAATTTTCAACAAAAAATATCAATTTTCCAACAAGAAGATTAATTTACAAACAAAAAGATTAATTTTCTACCAAAAAAGACGATTTTTCAGCAAGTTACATGAATTTTTAACTAAAAAGAGGAATTTTTAACCAAATAGATGAATTTTGAATTAAAAAAGATTAATTTTCAACCAAAAATGGAATAGTTACATTTCAGTTTAAAACAAAACTAAAAAAAAAAAACTAATTTGCAAACAAAAAAATAGTTACATTTTCAAACAAAGTGATGAATTCTCGACAAAAAATATAATAGTTAATATTAAAACAAAAGAAGATTTTAATTTTAAATAAAAGAGTATTAATATAATATAAATAATATAATATAAATAAAAACGAACTTTCAACAAAATAGTAGAATCCTTAACCAAAAAAGATTTTAATTTTGAAGCAACCAGTTGTAATTTTAATAAAAAAGATTAAATTTCTAATAAATATGAATTTTCAAAATTTTCAATCAAGAACGAAACTTTTAGGCAAATTATAATTCGAGGGAAAAATAATTTCTAATACAAAAATCGAAATTTCTAATAACTATTTATTTTTTAAAGTCTCTCCTAGGTTTCTCGAGAAAATTCAAAACGATTTATGAAGATTTTAGATATGTCGAAAAAGCATCTAAAAAATTTCACAGAATTTTTTTTATTTTACAGGATTTTACCAAATTGGAGAAAAAATTTGAGCTTTAAAATATTTGTAATCTCTTCAAACTTATAAAATTCATGAATATCTTTTAAACTGACTCAAATTATTCCTAAAATTGTCTTAAAATCTATCGGATTCATTTTTGACAATTTTGGAAATTTCTTGCAATGTTTGAATATATTTTTAAATATTCTTTTCAAAGTAATTTTTAAAAATAATGAATAACTTTAAATATTCCCAGAAATCTCAAGACATTTTTTTTTATCTGACAACCTTTCAAAATCTTTAAAAAATCTCCAAATATTATTTCGAAATCTTCCCAAATCTAGATGTGCAACATTAAAAAAATTTCCTTAAAATCTTTCAGATTCTTTTTCTAGAATTTTGAAAATCTTCTGGAATGTTTTGAAATCTTTTTAAATATTCTCAACAAAAATGTTGTAAAATAAAAAAGTAAGTTTAACTTTTTCCCAGAAATCTGAAGACATTTTTTTATTCTCTTGAAACCTTTCAAAATGCTTAAAAAGCTTTTTAGTTGTTGGTTAAAAATCTTCCAAAATCTACATTTTGTTTTAATTTTGTTGAAATATTTTGAAGTTTAAAAGATATTTTTGTATCTTTTCAAAACTTCTAAATACCTCTTAAACTTATTCGAATTTTTTCTAACATTTTTATATCATTCACAATGTTTTAAAATGTTTTTAAATATTTTGTTAAATTAATTTTTCAAAATAAAGAATGAATTTAAAATTTCCCCAGAATCTTAAGAAAATAAGAAAAAAAATTTATCTGAAAACCTTTCAAAATCCTGAAAAAGTTAAACATTTTATTTGAAATCTTAAAAAATCTCCATTCTATTGAAAAAAATTTAAAGTCTTTTTAAATTATTTTTGAATCTTTTTGAAACTTCGAAATATCTTTTGAAATAATTCAAACTTTTCCTAAAATTTGTTTATATCTTGCAAAAATTAAAAAGATTCACTTAAAATGTTAAAGATTCTTGAATTCCTTTTTTTTTTTAATATTTATTGATACTTACCAATGAAGCCAACACCTCTTTTGTTATAGATATGAATTGTTCGTGGGGGTTTACCAGACCTCATGGCTTTTTTTCCAATTTCGCTATTGTCTACAACTCTTAGACGAGTGAGTTTAATTATTTGATTCGAAGCAGCTGAAGTGTGAATTGCCCTCGAAAAATTCATCGCTGCCAAATTTAATGCCATTTTGACAGAAGTGATTAATAATTCTGAAAAAAATAATTCGTTTCATAATTTTTTGGAGAAAGTATATAAATTCTAGTTAGCAGAATTTTGAATCAATTTTGTAATCTAAAATTATTCTTATGATTGATAATATACAAGGAACCTGTAAAAAAAGAATGCGAAATTTCAAGATTCCCTGAATTTTTCCTGACGAATTTTCAATTTTTCAGTCATACAGAATTTTATAAAGGGCCATCTACAAATTTTCTACAAATTTTTAGCAAAATAGTTAAATTTTTAACCAAAATAATGAATCTTCGATAAAAAAAGAATTCTCTACAAAAAGATTAACAGTTGATATTTCCACTAAAAGTATTTTAATTTTCAATAAAAAACAATTGGATTAAACCAAAATACGAATTTTCAATAAATTAATTAATTCCTTCACCAAAACGAGGAATTTTCAACAAAAGAGTTAAAGTTTAAACCCAAAAATATTAATTTTTTACCAAAATAATTGAATTTGTAACCCGAAAGACACGAGTTTTCAACCAAAAAAATGAATCTTCAACCAAAAAAATTAATTTCGAAAAATAAAATAGTAAAATTTTCAATAAAAAATTAATTATCAAACAAATAAAATAAATTTTCAGCGACATAGTTACATTTAAGCCAAAAAGATGATTTTTGAACCAAGAAGATTAAATTTCTATCAAAAAAGATTAATTCTTAACAAAATAAATTAATTTTCAAACAAATATTTGAATATTTAAGGAATTTTCAACAAAATAGTTAAATATTCAACCAAAGAAATAAACTTTTAACTAAAATCATGAATCTTGAACCAAAAAATAAATTTTTAATGAAATACTTGAATTTTATACCAAACGATGAATTTTCAGACAAAAAAGACAAATTTTGAACAACATAAATGAATTTTCAACTAAAACAGACAAATTTTTAACCAAAAATGGAATAGTTAAAATTTGAGAAAAATCAATAGTATTAAAAACAAAATAGTTTAATTTTCAACTGAAGAAGATGCATTTTCAATCAAACATGGAATAGTTATATTTTCACATTAAAAAATGATCAAAATTGTTAAATTTGAAAAAAAATGTTTTTTTTAACTAAAACGATAAATCATAAAAAAACAACGATTTTTGAACAAAGTTGTCCAACTTTCAACTATTTTAATTTAATTTTCAAAAACAAAAAAAAATGTCTGCCAAAATAATTCAATTTTTAACGCAAATAACACGAATTTTTAACAAAATAGATTAATTTTTAACTAAAAAAGATCACTTTTTAAGGAACAAATGGAATAGTTACATTTTCAATT
>JAABKJ010007846.1:0-11594 GCA_011634705.1 Andricus grossulariae
AGTGAAGATTTTTCAAGTTTTCTATGAATAAATAAGATATTAATAAGGTAAACTAATATAAGATAAGACGTCATAGAGTCTGAGGTACAGATTTCAATTTTTTACTACAACTTCCCGAGGTCAGGCCATAAGTTTAATTCGAGGTACGGAAAACTCTTTTGGAAGTTACTCCAAGGAAAATTTAATAGGCTTTTCAACGGTTTCTCAACAATTATTATATATTATTATCATATTCACCAATAGAATTGAGGATGACCATCCAGGTAAATGCCACAGTATAAACGGTCCACATTTTTTCCAATCAGTGGAAAAACTGATAATGCGTTGATGATTAATTTTGTTATCACTGCATCTAATGACTATTTTTCTTTATTATTGAAGTATATTTACACGGTATCTGATTGTTATCTCATAGGCTATAATCGTGAATCTTGTCCTTCTAAGGTATTGATATGTGCATTTCATAATTCATCCCAAGGAAAAAAATTCTGTTACATCAATCAAAGGTAATATAGAGAGAAAATGAAGCCACTTCTTCAAAAAACGTTCCAATAAAAATTACAGAAAAATATTTAAACCATCAACAAATATTGCATGAATATTTTTAACGATGTGTAGTAAGGTACAAAGACAAGAAAAAGTAGTGGACTCATGTAGACATAAAACAATCGCTTAATGGCCTTGCGAAAGGAGATATTATGGTAAAAAGTATTCTAGCGGTTATAATTTGTTTTGTTTGAAAATATTAGTTGCAAAAAATCGTGTCTCAGCAAAGTAGGGAGCTGCGTCACTTTTCATAAAGCTTCAGTATGTAGGTAGTTGTTATCATTGATGGTATTTTTTAAAAGAGAAAACAGTATTCTCTATGACAAAATTTGATGTGAACAAAAACATACTTCAGAGTAAAATATTATCTCCAACCGATCGTTTGATTCTTATCGCTTTGTTCTTATCGATGGAATGATAAGATTAAATTGAATACCAAAAAAGGAATTTTCAACAAAGTAATTGAATTTACAAACAAAGAGATCTTCAAATAATAAAATGACTTTTATGAAAAGCAGTTCAACTCTCAAACAGTTCAGTTCCTTCTGAAAAAATTAATTGTCTACCAAAACATACGAATTCACAACAAAGTACATCAATTTTTAACCAATGAAGGAATAGTTAAATTTTCATTTACGAAAAATAAATTTTTATTTATGTAGAAAACGAATTTTTAACAAAAAAGTTCAGTCTTTAACCAAAATGGAAATTTTTAATCAAATAGTTAAATTTTCTAACAAAATTTGGATTTCAAGCCAAAGTATGAATTTTCAACAAATTATTTTCACTTTAAACCTAGTTAGTGATAAAAAGAAAATGAATTCTCAAAATAAGATGTAATTATTTTTTCAACAAAGCAGTTGCATTTTTAACCAAAAAGGATAATTTTTAAACCAAGAAGATTATTTTCCTAGATGAAAAGAGGATTTTTCAACAAAATGCGTGTCGTTTAAATCAAAACGTTCAATTGTCAATATCAAATATCGATTTTCATCCAAACGTGAAATAATTACAATTTCAGAAAATAAAATTATTTTTCAACCAAAGAAAACAAGTTTTTAGAAAACTAGTTTTAATTGAAGAGATGAATTTTCAATTAAAAGGATGAATCTTTGAAATAAAAATGAATTTTTAACTCTTTTCAGAATGTTCAAAAAAAAATTTAACAAAAATGGAATTAAAAATATTTTGATATCAGCCCCCACTCCAGCAAAATATATTCACGGAAAAGAAAAAGATTGTTCAAAATGTTTTTTTCCACAATTTTCATTTATTATTTGTTCATAACTAAAAAGGCAAAGCAGAGTTAAAAAAATTTAGAAAAAACCGCAACTTTCCAGCAATTGTCTAAGAAAAGATAGTTATGAACAATTATAAATTGTTTAAACCACAAGTTTTGTTAACTTGCATTAATTATTACCTCACTAAGTGAAAAGTAAACAAAAAGTTGAAAATTTTAGAACAAACAGCAACTATCTGGCATTAACCTAGAGTAAGATAGTTATTAACAATAATTATTTGTTTAAACAATTATTTTCGCTCAATTTTATTAATTATTAGGTCACATCATGTAAAAAATAGGCAAATAATAACAAATTTTAGAAAAGCCCGCAACTTTCTGCCATTAGGTCAAGAGAATATTATTAACAATAATAATAAATTGTTTGAATAATTTTTTTTCCTTTTAAATTCAACTTAGCACTGCTACAAATTGTTCCTCATGCCAAGAAAATAACGTCTGATTTGTTTCAAAATTTAAAAAAATATATTTAGAGGTCGCTCAAGGTCATTTTAGGGAAAAAATGCTCATTCCTAATTAAATTGAAGCTATTCAATGATAATTAATTTCTGCCACGTATGAATTATGTTCTTTACAATTCAATATTGCACTCAGATTTTTTAAGATTTTTACAATAACATTCAAAAGTCGCTTAAGGTCATTTGAAGGTCAAATGGTTATTCTTGATTGAATCAACGCTATTTGTTGATTATACATTCTGGCGCGTATGAATTGAGTTCTTTACAATTTAATATTGCACTTAGATTTTTTCAGATTTTTACAATGACATTCAAAGGTCGCTCAAGTTCATTTTAAGGCCAAAAGGTTATTCTTAATTAAATTGACGCTATTCATAGATTATTTATTTGTGACACGTATGAATTGTGTTCTTTACAATTCAATATTGCACTCAGATTTTTTTCAGATTTTTTCAGTAACATTCCAGGTCGTTCAAGGTCATTTTAAGGTCAAAATGGCTATTCTTGAGTTTGGGGACATTTTAGGACAAAAAAGCTCATTCCTAATTAAATTGATGCCAATCATTGATTATTCATTTCTGACGCTTATGGATTTTATGAAATTTATTCTTCACAAGTCAATATTGCACTCTGATTTTTTTCAGAGTTTTATAATGACATTCAAAGGTGGCTCAAGGTCATTTTCTTAATAAAGTCCTAATTAAATTGAATTTTCTCTAGTTTTTTTTATAGGGAAACAGTGTCAATTTACTCATTTCGGCAGAAAAAATTATTCAAGTTGTTTGATAAATGTTTGTCATATTATTTGAAGGACATTCAAGGTCCTTTCACAGAAAAATGACCTTTTTGTAAATTATGACAATGAAAAAACTGTGCTAAGAGTTGCATATTAGATTGTAGTTTATCGCCAACTAATTTTTCCTCTTTCTTTTCTAAAAAGTACATCTTTACCCAGTCTTCTGCACTTACGATAATTAATTCTTCGTAATTACAATTTGACATCAAAACTTGATCATATATTATTCAAGCTCTGATATCCTACTGTTTTTAACGCTTAGTATTTTTTATTTGAAGCGAAATTAAAGAAAAAATGTAGAATGAAAATTTAAAAAATGTTGAATGACCATTTTTCGCAAAATGACCTTGAATGACCTCAAAGTCATATATGAGACACAGCTATTAAACCTTTTGACTAATTTTTTTTGCCGCAATAAATAGATATGCTGTTTTTAAAAAAAGAACTAGGGAAAATTTGATTGAACCAAAATTTTATTAAGAAAATGACCTTGAGCACCCTTTGAATGACATGGTAAAAATCTGAAAAAATCTGAGTGCAATATTGACTTGTAAAGGACAAAATTCATACGCACCAGAAATAGATATTGAATAAATAGCGTCCATTTAATTACAAATGAGCATTTTCCCCAAAAATGACCTTGAGCGACCTCTGAATAGTTTCTGAAAATTCTGAAACAAATCAAAGGTAATTTTCTCGACAAAAGGAATAATTTATCAGGGTGCCAAGTTGAATTAAAGATGAAGCCAAAAAAATCACCCTAGATGCATGAAAATTCGAGAGACAACAATTTTGAACCACCCTAGTGATCACACATTTTATTGGTGGGACACGCCGAGGAGAAATTTTATTGCGACGGGGCAATTTAACAAATTCAGCCCTCGAGGCTCGTCGGTTAGCGCATTAAATTTAACTCTGAGTCTAGACTTATGTAAGGGATGCCCCAAGCGTTAAATAAATTCAGCGGGCGCGAGTTTAGATAACGTCTGCTACGAGAGTCATGCATTGAACATGTGTATGGGAATGTAAACCAAACCTGCATGGAAGTTGGTAGTTTCGAGTTTATTGAGGATTTCACGAGCATCGAATGTACCGATTTTCGTGTTCGAAACAACATTGACGATAACGGCATCGGAACAGATGCAATTGTTATAGACCGCACAGCAGTTAATTTTATTGTGGAAATAACAAGAGGTCTCGTATATGTTCGCGGCTCAGTACATCGGTACTGGTTTCCGCAACAATACTATTTAACGGAAACGAATGCAATAGTATTAATTATTTGTTAGGGACGTTTAGCCTCTCAATTGAGAGATCATGGGGCTGCAATCGGATGATGAATTAGGCAAAATATTTCCATTTCATTTCAATTTCAAATCGTTGATAAGCTTCCAGATTAGTTATATTGTTTGCGGATGCTTTGTTTATAAATGGAGAGAAATAATCGATAATTCGTGAAGGATTTCTAAATTGAATGGTGTGTGTTTAAATAGGGCTTAAGTGAACAAAACATAATAAATCCATTCCATAATTCCTAAAAAATAGACAAACGCTCTATTTGAAAAACATCAGAGATCAAACAGAAAACAGCATACATATGATTAGCCAATATTATTAAATTAATAGTTCACAAAAAATAAATTATTAATAGTTTACAAGAAATGCATGATGAAGAGTGTCAGTTGAGTGAGAGACGCCTCAAAGTAAAACTCTTCTTCTGCGTCGGAAAATTTCAATGAGCAACACGGAAGTTGTAGATTATTCTAAACCCCCACCACCCTTTCAACATCTCGCAGACTTTCTATAAACCTTCTAGAAGTTATTCTAGAACTTATTCTAGAACTTGTTCTAGAACTTGTTGTAGAACTTGTTGTAGAACTTCTTCTAGAACTTCTTCTAGAACTTCCTGGAACCGAATGAGTCACACTTATCCCGAAAGTCGTCATAGTATAATAATAATTTCAGAATTCAGTCATTTGTTCATTCACCTTGCCAACATTGAAGATCCCATTTCCGCTCGCTTCTTCCGTATTTTTTGCGAAATTAAATATAGGTATAAAAGAAATCCTAGGTATAGTAGACATAATATGTCTAAAACCAGGCATATTTTAGAAAATTTTGTATTGCAGGATTAGAAAAAGTTAACATTTTTCTATATTGGGCTATAAATCTCTATGGCTGTGGGAAATAATTTTTTTCTTTTTAAATATGTTTATCTAAATTAACCTGGTTCTGGCTCCTACTTCTGAATGATTTACATCTTTCTAGGGATAACAGAAAATGTTTTACAAAACGTTACATTTTCAACAAAGAGTTGAATTTTCCACACAAAAAAACATAAGGTTTAAATCTAAAATAAAACAGTTAAAAAAATGAGTTTTCAACAAAACACTTAGATTTTTAATCAAGAAGATGAATCTGCTACTAAAAAAGATGAATTTTTACCCAAAAATATGAGTTTTTAACTGAAAAAAGTCTTCAAATAAAAATGAAATAATTAAATTTAGGCTTGAAGAAATTTATTTTCAGTCAAAGAGAAACGAATTTTTAACAAAACAGTTGAATGCGAATCCAGAGAGATTAATTTTAAACTAAAGTGATTAATGTTAAAAAAAAGTATTTCAACAGAGGAGTTCAACGTTTAAACAATAGTTGAATTTTCAGTTTAAAAATCAATGATAAACTAAAATAAAAACATTTTTAATGAAATATTTAAACTTTTGACCACAGAAATGAATTTTTAACTTCAATAGTTAAATTTTAAGCGAAAAGAAGAATTTAAAATATAATAGTTAAATTTTAAACGAAAAATATAAATTTTCAACTGAAATAATAATTCATCAACCCAAAATACAAATTTTGAACAATGGAGGTTAATTTTATACCAAAAGACAAATTTTACATAAAATGCATCAATTTTCAAACAAAAATTTAAATTTTCATCTAAAAAAATAAAGTTTCAAGCCAAAGAGTTAAACTTTCAACCAAGAACGCCACATTTTTAATCAAAATCAGCATAATAAAGTTTCAACTTGAAAAAATTATTTATAAGAAAAAAAAAAAAATTTTAAACCAAATACCTAAATGTTCAACCAAAAAGATAAATTTTCAACTCAAATGATGAATCTTCAACCAAGAAAATTATTTTTTCTCGAAGCCTCTAACTTTCAACCAATTAGATTAATTTCCATCTTTAATTTCCATTTTGAACAAAAAACATTATTTGTCTACCAAAAAAACACGAATTTCGAACAAAATACATGGATTTTCAACTAAAAGAGACATTCTAACCAAATAGTTGAATCTTCAACTAAAAAATATAACTTTTGGATCAAAAATAGAATAGTTACATACATTTGCAGTTTAAAAAATGAATTTTCAGCAGAGAAGTTCTATTCGTCCTTGAAACCAGTGATTGAAATGGTAACCAAATAGTTGAATTATAGTCCAAAAAAATTGCGTTATCAATAAAGTAGTTGAATTTTCAGCTCAAAAGGATAAATTTTCCGAAAATGAAAATGTTGAATTTACAGTGAAAAAATGAATGTTTAACAAGAAAAAAATTCAACGAAATAGTTTAATTCGCACCGGAGAAGAAATATGTTTTTAACATTGTTTTAATTTCGAATAAAAAATATTTGACTTAATTCAAAAAGACGAATATTCAACAAAATGGCTGAGTTTTTAACAAATAGTCAAATTTTGAACAAAAAACAGTTAAATTTTCAACCCAATAGGATGATTTTCTAACGAAGTTGTTAAATTTCGAACAAAGTAATTAAATTTTCAGCCAAATAATAAAATATTTAACAGAAAAAGGTAAATTCTTAACAAAAAATAGTTCTTTTCTAACCAGGGATAAATTTTGAACTAAAATTATGAATCTTCGACTGAAATAGTTATATTTTCAGTTTAAAAAATTAGTTTGACGAAAATGGAAATTGATATATTGTTCTTTCAAAAATTGCTTCTATAGATTTTAGAAGATTATGATTTATAACTTCTTTAAATTTGTGCCTTTGGCTTTCATTCGATTTCTTTATGATTCCTATAACACAAAATAATATTTCAAAAACTAGCCGCCAAAATTAAAATATTTAAAATGAAGAAATAGTTGAAAAATCAATAAAATTGTTGGTTTGTCGTAAAAAAGACTTATGAACTACATTTCAAAAATAACTGAAAACTAACCATTTTCACAGTTACTGTGAATAAAATAAGTTTAACAAGTTAGAAATTTGTTACATATTTACAAAAATGACTATGTTACTACTATCCTTACAAAAAAAGTGACATAAACGACCAACAATCGGAATACGTGAGGTTCGATTCCCACCGGAGCGAAGGAGAAAGATCTTTTTCAGAAATCAGAAATTTTCAATTTACAGAAACTAGTTACAAGAAACTAGTTACTTCTCATTACTGGTGATTTTATCCCTTGTACTCTGATAAAGTAACTTCAAATTTTTTCGCTTTAATTTTTACAGCTCGAATAATTTATTCGTTTCAATAGTTTCTTGTTTAATTATACCTTTTCGAGAGTAAAACAAGCGCTCTCTAAGTTCGTGACACGAATGATATTGCGGGTTAGCTGGATTATATAGGTTCGTTTCTGCAATGCTGATTCAACTCTATGATTTCAAGCAACGTGATTAAATGCTACTGATAAGGATTGTTATAGTTGAATCACTTTGCTCCCTTGTTAGTCCCTATTCAAGTAAAGCGATAACTGCTGTTTATAATCAGCATTATAGAAGGTATATATATATATATATATATATATTACACTGCAACGGTCAACAAGGATATATAATTGAATAAATCTTTAAAATTGACAGAATATTATAAATTTCTTCTATCTCTGTTTTAATAGATCATCAAGACGGAATTAACCACTTTTTAAAAGAAATGCATGATGAAGATTGTCAGTGCAGTGAGAGCGGCATCGAAACAGTTTTCCGGAACGAACGTGTTATTGAAATAAGCAGCACGGGAATTATAGATTATTCCAAACTTCTAGAACTTATTCTAGAACTTATTCTAGAACTTATTTGAGAACTCAATCTGGAACTTCACCTAGAGCTTATTCTAGAACAAACTCTAGAACTTATTCTAGAACTCATTCCAGACCGTATTCTGGAACTCATTCTAGAACTTCTTCAAGAACTTATTCTAGATTTTATTCTGAAACTCATTTCAGAACTTATTCTAGAACTTAGTCTAGAACTTATTCTAGAACTCATTCTAGAACTCATTCTAGATTTTATTCGAGATTTTATTCTAGAACTTGTGCTGGAACTTATTATAGAACTTATTATAGAACTTCTTCTAGAACTTATTCTAGATCTTATCCTGTAACTCATTCTGAAGCTTATTCTAAAACTTATTCCAGAACTTATATTAGAACTCCTTCTAGAACTTATTCTGGAATTTATTACATTATGTATTCTATAACATATTTTATAACTTACTCTAAAACTTATTCTAGAACTCCTTCCAGAACTCCTTCTAGAACTTATTTTAGAACTTCTTCTAGAACTTCTTCTAGAACTCATTCCAGCTCTTATTCCGAAACTCATTCTAGAACTTATTCAGTAACTCATTATAGAACTCACTTTAGCACTTATTCTGGAAGCTATTCTAGAACTTATTCGAGATCTGATGCTGGAACTTATTCCAAAACTTCCTCCAGAACTTCTTCTAGACCTTATTCCAGAACTCATTCTATAGCCTCTTCTTGAACTCCTTTAAAAACTTACTCCAGATCTTATTCTCAAACTAATTCTAGAACTTTTTCTAGAACTTATTCTAGATTTCATTCTAGAACTGAGTTTCAAACTTATTCTAGAACTTATTTCATAATTTATTATAGAACTCATTCTAGAACTAATTCTGCAACTTATTCTAGAACTTCCTAAAGAACTTCTTCTAGATCTCATTCTAGAACTTATTCTATAACTTCTCCCAGAACTTGTTCTAGATCTTATTCTGTAACTAATTCTAGATCTAATTTTAGAACTTATTCTAGATTTCATTCTAGATCTTATTCTTGAACTTATTCTAGAACTTATTCCAGATTATATCAAAGAACTTTTTCTAGAACTTATTCTCGAACTTATTACAGAAATTATTCTAGAACTCACTCTAAAACTTATTCTAGAACTTATCACAGAACTTCTTCTAGAACTCATGCTAGAACTTATTTTAAAACTTATTCGAGAACTCATTCTAGTACTTCTTCAAGAATTTATTCTACAACATCTTCTAGAACTTGTTCTAGAACTTATTCAAGAACTTCTTCTAGAACTTCCTAGGACCGAATAGCTCACGCCCATCCCGAAAATGGTAATAGGATAATAATAGTATTTGAATCAGTCGATTGTTCATTCACCTGGTCCACGTTGAAGATCCCGTTTCCGCTCGCTTTTCGCGTATTTTTTGCGAAATTTCAGTATCATCTATATGTGACAAGTTTCAAAAGTTTGACCGGAAATTATCCGACCTATTGGTTTACCAGGAGTAAGGGTCAATTCTGGTCAATGGCGATAATATCCCCTTTAAACTACTCCCCTTTGGAAGCTACGGTCTTCTCCCTGCTATCCTACCACTCTTGCAAGCACCCCTTAAGAATTTCGGATCAGCTAACAGCTGCTTTGAGGCATTCTGTCTTATTTCACCTGCTTTTCGAAGTCGCTTTCCGTTTTCAGGATACTTTAATTTAGGAAGCAACCTGACATCACAGGGAGCCAGGTCAGGACTGTATAGGGGTTGCCGAAGTTGTGCAAGGTGTTTGTGCAATTTCTGGTGTTTCGCCAGAAATTGCTGAATAAGCTGCGATAAACGGGCAGCTGCTTTGTCGTCGTAAACCCAGCTTCCATAGGTCTTTCAGGTATAACTATCAACTGCTGATAAATGATTCCATCCAAAGCGAATTTTGTTTAATTAAGAAATAAATTTTTTTTTTTTATCTTTCCAAGCAAAAACAAAAAAACCTTCAACTATTTTTCTTCAATAAAAAAGATGTAAAATTGAATTTACGATCGAAATTTATACTTACAAAATTTAATTTGGAAACTGGAATCTGTTAAGACAATTCAATATTTCCAAATGCTCAATCAGGATCGTTACTATTCTCTACACTTTTTTATGTGAGTGTTGTTGACTAGATAAAAATAATTGCAATTGTGCAGTTTTGAATGATTCTCTTAAATTAATTATTATTTTGATTATCATAATTCTTTGTATACAAATTTGAAAAAAAATCGCGCTACAGTTTCTGTATCAGGAAACAACCTACCCAAAGCTTATTTTTTCAAACAAATAATAATATTTCCATGTTTCAACCTAAAGATTTTCAAAAGAAAAAATCTTGACTTTTTTATCAGACGAAAAAAAAACCTAAATAGAAGTCAGTTTTTAAGAATTTAAATAATGCTGTCATTCATTTGTTTTCAAATAAATTTTAATAATAGTTTTAGTGACAGAATTTTCTCTTACTGTCGCTTCTTAACAATTAAAATATATAGTTTAAATTTAATATATTATGGCTTCTTTTTTTGGAAAAATAAGTGAATAATCTTCAAATATTGTTATTTATTAGAAAAATGTTAACTTTTTAAAAAAAATTCTTCAACGATTTAGGCTATAAAAAAATCTAATTTTCGAATTTGTAACAGTTAAGTTGTCGAGAATATTCTCCTCGAAAAAAGCCATGATTCATTATAATTTAACCAATTTACAAAAACTGGGAGGAATAGATAGAAAGAAAAATTAAATTGCAAAAAAATGCTAAAATTACTGTTTTTTGTAAGTTTTGATATTTTTTTTCATTAAAAGTAATGTATTATTTTTTGAATCACATCATCAGCAATGTTATTTTTGAATCCTAAAATCATTAAAAAATACCTTAAGTATTATTGCTTGCATTGAAAAATTTGTTGGGTTTTGTAAGCATAAGGAAGGTCCACTTTTACCTATTTGTGTTATTTTATAATTTTAATGAAAAATAGAATTTTAATTTTTAGTAACATTTTTCACACGTATCGTATGTTTCTGCCGGTAAATAGAATTTTATATTTTTAATATCATTTTTCAAGATTAAAACAATAACTATGTGTGTTATAAAAAAATATTTTGGATAAAATTTGTAAACCCTTTTGAGATAAATGATTTTGATTGAAAATTGATTTTTCAAATTAAACATTTGAATTTTTAATATTTGGTTTAAAATTAATGTATTTTGTGAAAAATTCCTCTTTTTTGGTAGAAAATTAATCATCTTGGTTGAAAATTTAACTATTTGGTTGAAAATCCATGTATTTAATTAAAAATTGCACTTTTCTGGTAGAAAATTAATCCTCTTATTTGAAAAATTAACCATTTGGTTTAAATTTCATGTATTTTATTAAAAATTCATTTCTTCGGTTAAAAATGTAACTATTTTGTTGATAATTCATTTTTTTTTCAAATTAATTTTTTGGGCTGAAAATATATC
>JAABKJ010007847.1:0-11593 GCA_011634705.1 Andricus grossulariae
CTAAGACAAGAAAAAATAAATTCTATAGGGCCCTTTTTAAAAAAAATTGAATTTCATGTTCACAATATTTAAAATTTAAAAACAAATTTCAGTGCAAGGTCATTAAATATGGAATTTTTGAGCTGATTATAGGAGTCTGTATTCCTACGGTGATTCTAAGACAAGAAAAAATAAATTCTATAGGGCCCTTTTTAAAAAAAATTGAATTTCATGTTCACAATATTTAAAATTTTAAAAAATCCAATTTCAGTGCAAGGTCATTAAATATGGAATTTTTCCAGCTGATTAAAGGAATCTGTAATTGTACAGATATTCTAAGACAAAAAAAATCTATAAGGCCCTTTTAGAAAAAAACTCGACTTTGATGTTCAAAATATCTTAAATTAAAAAAAAGTAAAATCTCAATACAAGGTCACTAAATAAGGGATTTTTGAACTGATTATAGTATTCTGTAATTGTACGGACATTCTAAGACAAGAAACAATAAAATCTATGAGGACCTTTTTTAAAAAAACTCGACTTTCATGTTCAGAATATTCAAAATTAAAAAAAAAAAAATCCAATTTCAGTGCAAGGTCATTAAATAAGGGATTTTTGAACTGATTATAGTAGTCTGTAATTCTACGGAGGTTCTAAGACAAGAAACAATAAGTTCTATAAGGCCCTTTTTTAAAAAACTCGAATTTCATGTTCACAATATTTAAAAAAATTTTAAAATCCAATTCAGTGCAAGGTCATTAAATATGGATTTTTTCAGTTGATTATAGGAGCCTGTAATCCTACGGACATTCTGAGACAAGAAGCAATAAAATCTATAAGGTTCTTTTGGAAAAAACTCGACTTTGATATTCAAAATATTTGAAATTGACAAAAATTTCTAAATTTTATTGCAAGTTCATTCTTTGCATAATGGGATTTTTAGATTTAAAAAAATTTTCAAGTGGCCCGCTGGACGTTTTTGTTTTGGTCTGAAAATTTCCTTGGGATTTTAGAATATCATAATCAATCGGAAAGTCCCGTATGCAAGAAAGTTATAATTAATGTTGGTTCAGCCTCACCGTGGGGATTATTATCAATGGCTCTGCTTTCGTGAGCTTTAGAGAGGAGAGAACTTTAATGAGAAGTCTAATGTTGAATCTGAAATACTGATAAAGAGATTTTGCCATCAATGGACTACAAGAAATGGTGCTTATTTGTAATCAGGTGCTTTTTCGTCTAGGAAAATTGCAAACTGTCAGGACTATTTCTCAAAATTTCGGGGAGATTTTCATTTTCGCGATTTCTGTTTTATTTGAAAAAGCGGAACAAAAAATGTTTTAAAAGTAATTCAGTAGGTGTGTAAAATATTATTATTGACAAACGCGCCGGGCTGGGAAGGAGGCGTGTATTAATTAGGAAGAAAAAGAAGAAAAACGTTTATTTTTTTTTATTTTTATCAATTTTGTATTTCGGGTTGTAGGTTTAGGCACCTGGGAAATAATCATCAAAAGTTACCGATAGAACATATACAGCGCTGATACGAATGTTTGTTATTTCTGGTCTTTTCATCTTCCAAATATAAACATTTTTTTAGTGCAGTTATAAGATATAAATTTGGAATATTTATTACATATGAATCAAATTGTAACTAGGTAATATTGAGAAAAATGTATCAATTTAGCGAATGATTTATGTAGTATGACAGAAATTGAGAGCCACGAACATGAAAAAGTAGCTTTGGTAGCTTGTACCCTTTCAGTTTTCTTATCACGTTCTGTATAATATTTGCATAATAAGATAAGCAACAAAGTTGTAAATCGTGTAAGTCTTTGTCGTAACTTAATTATTGTAAACAATGCGTATATACATAATAATTTATACAAGTAAAGCAGGAGTTTGACTAAAAAACGAGATTTGTGTTATTTATATAATTAACTTGTTGCCTAATTGAGTAAAAGACAGGGGGTTAGATTTACTCCTGCAATTTATATAACTTATATTTACCATTTGAAATAAAAATAATTGCGATCCTCAGAATATTTGGGTTATTCCCCGCAACGTGTAGGACAAAAATAAAACAATTTTTTTTTTCTACAATTTGCAATCTTAATCCGAGCCGGATTTAGGTAACAAGCAGCTCTAGGTCACATTTTTCAATTTATATTACTAGGTTTTTCCGATTGCAGAGTTAAAACAGGGAAAAAAGAGAATACAAGTGAAAACAGACGTGTTTTTTTAAAAATGATATTATATATTATTTCAATATTTTTCTATCTCTCTGTCATCCTAAATTCCAATCTCTTTTAATCTCCTGTTGTCTAGCGAGGGTGGCCGCTGGACCGGGAATTTTATGAAATCGGGAAATGACAGTGAATTTATTTTTTAACCGGGATTTTTACGTAAATTTCCCGGTTAACAGAAAATTCACTATCATTTCCCGGTTTTTCCCAGTCTCATAAAATTCCCGGTTCAGCGGCCCCCCTGGATAGACGAGGAGATTAAAAGAGATAGATGGGAATTCAGGATGAGATGATCGGAAGATATTTTCACGTAAAATAATTTCATTCCCAAAAGTTTAATTAATGTAATTTATCTATATTATTATCAATAATTTATTAATTAATGACCTCAACTTTAATAATCAGATTATTAAAAAGATTCCCTTTGTCTAGGAATTTAGGCAAATCTTTAAACTTTAAAATACACCTCTCGGTTATATTAATTCAATCACTAAAAAACGAAAATTTAACAATTTGAGAGAAACTTTAAATATTTAGTCAGAAGATGAACTACTTTGTTGAAAATTCATTTTTTTAAAGATTTTTTTTTAACTTAACGATTCAATTTTTGGTAAAAAATGTCTCTTTTTTGGTTAAAAATTCAACTATTCAATTTAAAAATTCGTTTCTTTTTGTAGAAAGTTAATCCTCTTGGTTCCAAATTTAATTATTTGGTTGAAAATTTTTCTGTTTAAATTTAAGATTCAAGTTTGTATGTGAATGTTGATCTTTTTCGGTTAAATTCAATTGTTTTTTATTTTTAATCAAAATACTTTTTAGTTGAAATATTAACTATTACATTTTTTTGTTGAAAATTCATGTTTTTAGGTGGAAAATTGATCTTTTTTAGTTGAAAATTCATCTTTTTTAGTTGAAAATTGGTCTTTGATGTTAGAAAATTAATTTTCTTCGTTGAAAATTCATGTTTTCGATTTATAATTGTACTATTTGGTGAAATAATTAATCTACTCTGTTGGAAATTCAACAATTTTGGTAATGTCATTTGTTTAGTTGAAAGTGCAAGTTTTTTGTTGAAAATTCATCTTTTTGGGTTGAAAATTAATCTATTTTAGTAGAAAATTAATTTCTTTGGTTGAAAATTAAACTGTATTATTGTAAATTCGTTTTTATGTTTTAAAATTAATTTTTTACCTGAAAATTTAACTATTCCATTTTTGATAGAAAATTTATCTAAAAATTTAAGTTTAACTTAATTTAACTAAAAATAGTTGAAAATTCAACTATTTGGTTAAAAATTAGTTTTTTTTGTAGAAAGTTAATCCTCTCGGTCCAAATTCAAATATTTGGTTGAAAATTTATTTGTTTATATTGAGGATTCACGTTTGTATATTGAAAATTGACTTTTTTCGGTTGAATTCAATTGTTTTTTTTTTAATAAAAATATATTTAATTGAAATATTAACTATTACATTTTTTATTAAAAATTCATGTTTTTAGTTTGAAAATTCAGCTAAGTTGTTGAAAATTGTTCTTTTGTTACAAATTAGTTGTTTTTTAAACTAAGACTTTAACAATTTAGTTGAAAATTCAAATATTTAGTAAAGACATGAACTACTTTGTTAAAAATTCATTTTTCTATTTCAAGATTCATCATTTCAGTTGAAAATTAATTTCTTTGGCCGAAAATTTATATTTCTGTGTAAAATTTGTTGTTGAAAATTCAACTATTCTATTTTTGGTAGAAAATGTATCTTTTTAAATTGAAAATTCAACTATTTGGTTGAATTTTTTTTTTGTAGAAAGTTAATCCTCTTGGTTCAAAATTCAAATATTTGGTTGAAAATTTATCTGTTTATATTGAGGATTCAAATTTGTATGTGAATGTTGACCTTTTTCAGTTAAATTCAATTGTTTTTTTTTTTAAATAAAAATATATTTAGTTAAAATATTAACTATTACATTTTTTATTAAAAATTCATGCTTTAGTTTGAAAATTCAACTAAGTTGTTGAAAATTGTTTGTTCTTTTATTAGAAATTAGTTTTTTTAACTAAAAGTTTAACAATTTGATTAAAAATTTAAATATTTAGTACTACTTTGTTAAAAATTCATTTTTTTTAGTTGAAGATTCATAATTTTAGTTGAAAATTAATTTATTTGGCCGAAAAATTATATATTTTGTAGAAAATTTGTTCTTGAAAATTTAACTATTCTATTTTTGGTAGAAGATGTATCTTTTTTAATTGAAAATTCAACTATTTGGTTGAAAATTCATTTTTTTTTGTAGAAATTTGGTTTAAAAGGTATCTGTTAAAATTGAAGATTCAAGTTTGTATGTTGAAAATTGACCTTTTTCGGTCAGATTCAATTGTTTTTTATTTAAAATCAAAATATTTTTTAGTTGAAATATTAACTATTGCATTTTTTGTTGAAAATTCAACTACTTTCTTGAAAATTGTTTGTTCTTTTATCAGAAATTAGTTTATTTAACTAAAAATTTAACAATTTGGTTGAAAATTCAAATATTTACTACTACTTTGTTAAAAATTCATTTTTTTAGTTGAAAGTTTAACTACTTCATTTTTGCTAGAAAATATATCTTCTTTAGTTGAAGATTCAATTATTTATTTCAAAATTCTATTTTTTCTTATAGAAAATAAATTTTTTGGTGAAAATTTTGGGGTCCTTTGTAGAAAAAAAATCTGTCCAACTTTGATTTCAACCGTTTTTTAAATAATTAGTTAAATTTTTACCTTTTCCAATTATTATATCATTCAGTTTAGAATGCATAATTCGAAACTTTCACTATAAAAAGGTTTAATTTTAGATTTTAATTTTTAAGTGTACATTTTTCATTTAAAGAATTCTAAAATGCAGTTTTAAAGACTTAAACTTAGACTCTGTTTGAAAATGTAACTACATTCTTGAAAATCAATTGACCTTTTTTTGGTGAAAATTCAACTATTTGGTTGAATATTTATATTTTGCATTTAAAAATTAAACTATTAATTTGAAAATTTATGTAATTTGTGGAAGTCGTATTTTTTGTAGAAAATTAATCTTTATGGTTGAAAATTCATATTTTTTGCATAAAATTTAACTATTCCAGTATTCCAGTTAAATATTTATCATTTTACTTGAATATTCATCCTTTAGGTTGGAAATAAAATTATTTGATTGAAAGTTAAACTCTTGTTAAAAATTAGTTTTTTTTGTTGTTGAAAATTCATGGTTTTAATTAAAAATTCATTTCTTTGGTTTGAACATTTTCGTTTTTTTAACTGAAAATGTAACTATTATTCCAGTTGAATATTCTATAATTTTAATTGAAAATTCATCTTATTGGTTGAGCATTCATTTTTTGAGTAAAAATTTAATTATTCAATTTTTGGTTGAAAAATTTTCTTTTTGGTTCAAAATTAATCTTTTTGGTCAAAAATTGAATCATTCTGGTTGATGATTCATCATTTTAGTTAAAAATTCATCTTTCTGGTTTAAAATTCAACTATTCCAGTTAAATACTTTCAAATTTATTTAATAATTCATCACTTTGTTTGAAAATGGAACTATTTGAAAGTCATTTTTTTTTGTTTGAAAATAATTTTTTAACTGAAAATTTAACTAGTGAAAGGCTTTAAAAGAATAAAAATTTTCTTAAGATTCCTTGGAAATTGAAAATGATTTTTTATTTTCAAAAATTAAGTTCAAGTGAATATTTAAAAACATTTAGAAAGATTTACCAAATTGTCAAAAATGAATGTGGAAGGTTTTATGGAAATTTTTTTTATTTGGCAGGATTTAAAAAAATTTGTAGGAAAAATTCGATTTATTTTAAAAGATGTTTAAAAGTTCTGAAAAATTTTCAAAAATCATTTAAAATATTAAAACTTGAACAGTTACATTTTTTCATAAGCTGAACACATCTTAAATTAAAAATTAAATTATTTTTATTTCAAATAGTTTAAAAATCCTCAAAATGCTTCAAAATCTTGAAAAATCTACATGCTGTTTGACATTTTTTCACATTATAAATTATTTTTGACATTTTATCAGAACGTTTAAGCATCTTTTAAAATGATTCAAATTTTTCCTCAAATGTTTTTAAAATCCTGCCAAACAAAAACGAAATTATTTAAAATCTTCCTCATTAATTTTGGACAATTTTGTAAATCTTTCTAGATGTTTTCAAATATTCCCTTGAAATTTATTTTTCAAAATTAAAAATCATTTTCAATTTTCCTATAAATCTAATGGAAATGTTTTATATTCATTTAAAGCCTTTCAAAATTCTTAAAAATTGATTTTAATTCATGACGTTCATTCTAAACATACTTCAACATAACAGAGTAAAAATTGGAAAATAAATTAATTTTTGAAAACAATTACTTAAATTTTCCACTAAAAATATCAATTTTTTACAAAAAATGGAATACTTAAACTTTCAGTTCAAAAAATTCATTTTCAACAAAATAGTTCTATTTTAAACCAAAGTAATGAATTTTCAACTAAAATTATGAATATTTAATTGGAACACTTGAATTTTCAACGAAAAAGATACATTTTTTAACAAGTTGATTAATTTTGTACCAAAAAATACAATTTTTCAACAAAATACATGAATTTTTAACGAAATAACTTAATTTTGAATTGAAGAAGACAAATTTTCAACCACATAGTTGAATTGTGAACTTCAAAAATAATAATTTTCAACCGAAAATGGAATAGTAACATTTATAGTTGAATAAATTAATTTTAAACTTTAATAAATATATAAAATAAATTTTAATTTAAAAATAGTTGAATTTTCAAACTATGAAATCTTCAATTGGAATAAGTTAAATTTTCACTTAAAAAATGATTTTCAACAAAGAAAAACTAAATTTCAAACAAATAGTTACATTTTCAAATAAAATAGTAAATATTGAACTGGAATAGTTGAATTTTAAACCAAAAAGATGAAGTTTTAACTAGAATAATTGAATTTTGGACCAAAAAGATTAATTTTCAACCAAAAATTGAATAATTACATTTTTAGTCGAAAAATGAATGTTTATCCAATAAGATAAATTTTTAACAAAAATTGTGGAATATTCAACTGGAATAATAGTTACATTTTCAGTTGAAAAAACGAAAATTTTCAACCAAAGAAATTATTTTTTAATTAAAACGATGAATCTTCAACCAAAAAAAAACTAATTTTTAACAAGAGTTTAGCTTTCAATAAAATAATTTTATTTCTAACCTAAAGGATGAATATTCAACTAAAATGATAAATATTCAACTGAAATACTTGAATTTTTAACCGAAAAGAAGAATATTTAAACAGGCAGATTAACTTTCAAAGAAAAAGATAATTTTCTACCAAAAAAATTGATTTTTTGACAAAATACGTGAATTTTTAACGAAATAGTTGAATTTTTAATTAAAAAATACCAATTTTCATCCAAATTGTTGAATTTTGAACTAAAAAAGATCAATTTTCAACTAAAAAAAAAACAGTTAAAGAAACTAATTTTCAACCAAACTGATGAATTTTCAACTAAAATGATGAATATTCAACTGGAATAGTTGAATTTTATTCCAAAAAGATGAATTTTCATCCATAAAGATTAATTTTCTACAAAAAAAAGACGACTTTTCAACAATTTACATAAATTTTTAAACAAATAGTTTAATTTTTAAATGCAAAATATCAATTTTCCACGAAATAGTTGAATTTTCACCAAATAAAGATAAATTGATTTTCAATAAAGTAGTTACATTTTCAACCAGAGATGAATTTTAAATTAAAATGATGAATCTTCAAAAAAAAAAATTAATTTTCAACAAAAGAGTTTAATTTTCAGCTGAATAATTTTGGTTTCCAAGCTAAAAGTTGAATTTTCAACTAAAATGATCAATATTTAACTGGAATCCTTGACTTTTTGACCGAAAAGGAGAATTTTTAAAGATTTTTGAACAAAATACTTGAATTTTCAACGAAATAGTTGAATTTTCAATTAAAAAATACAAATTTTCATCCAAATTGTCGAATTTCAACTAAAATTCTGAATCTTCAACTGGAATAGTGGAGTTTTATGTCAAAAAAAGGTGAATTTTCTACAAAAAAGACGATTTTTCTACAAATTACATAAATTTTCAAATAGTTTAATTTTTAAATGCAAAATATCAATTTTCAACCAAATAATTGATTTTTAAACAAAGCAAGATAAATTGATTGTCAGCCAAGGAGTTAAATTTTTTACCAGAGAAGAATTTTTTATTAAAATGATGAATCTTCAACCAAAAAATTAATTTGTAACAAAAGAGTTTAACTTTTAACGAAATAGTAGAATTTTTTATTTAAAAAAGGTTCTAAATCCGAATTATAATTCTATTAAAAAATTCCTATTTCATGTAAAAAAATTCCCTGTTCCAAGTGAAATTATATTTCTTTACCGAAACTCCCTGTCCTAAAATAAAAACGAGAATTATTTTCTAAAATTTCCTGTTCCAAGTCAGATAAATGAGGAGTAAGCAAACAAAGCAACAAATTTGCAAAAGGTTTTCCTTATAATGGAAAAAAAAAGTAAAAATGAGAACAACTATTAACTAATGCAAGCAAAAATAAGTATTCTTGAACAATAATAAAGTATAATTCAATTCGAGTAATCACTTTTCTAAATTGACCATAATTATTAAAATAATGAAAACTTGAATTGGCTACGATTAATAAAAAAATGTAGGCCACCCTAAAATCTGCCGCGCTTTTTCAATTGTTGTTACTTGTTTTTTCGACTGCAGAGTTGGCAAAAGGAAAATTTTGTAATGTTTTTTAACCATAAAAAAATGACAAGCCGCCGTGCAAACCCTGAATATAAAAAAACCGACTTGTTTCTGAAATTTTTTATTTCTCAAAATGAAAATGACATGTTGTATCGATTATATTTATCCTAGTCATAGTTCTAAAAGCTATAAATAATATAATTCGTCTTAAATCTAGTGGATAAATCGTTTATATCGTACTTTCTGTTTTGATGTTTTTCACGACTTTTTTTTATACTAATATGTACAAAATCTAAAATCGAAGCAAGGGGAGGACGTATAATACGTAGGGTCGCAGTTCATAATTATTGAATTTGAGAATCGGCGAAATTTCATTAGTACAATGTACCGATTAACAGGAAAATCGCACGTGAAATTATGTACAGTACTTTGATGACAATCGGTCGACCAATTTTCTCTCTAATATCAATCGGTTCAAAGTTTTCGTCCGAGCCAATTTTGATTGCTTACTTTCCTTTTTATTTACATTCTTTTGAAAATTTCTCAGTATTTTTTTATCACGAAATACTAACAAGTCTTGTTTGTTTTTAATTTGTTGCATTAGTGGATTAGAACCTTTATTATTATGCGCTTTTAATTATTTATTATTTACTATTATTATTATTTCTTTCTCAAAAATTGACTCGTGCATCTGAATAAGATTCTGGAATGTGTAATATAATTCATTCCTCAACCAATTAACCCCATTCGACTAGAAAATAATTTTATACCTAATTTATTGTTTAGTGTTACAACAAAACTATGTTTACAAAAAAACAATGCGATACTTTTCAAGATAAATTTATATTGATGTTAATTCTAAATACAAGTGAAACGAAATTTGACTAACGATTTAAAAACCAAAACTTTTCTTACCTAAATTGTTAATTGTATAGACACCAAATATTTGTTTGGAAAACGTTTCTTTCGTCGAAGACGTTTTCATCACTAATGCAGCCTTTGACAATGCACGTGTGAATTTTCATTAAATCATATCTTAAGTAAACACGCATTGAAGGACAAGCCTTTCTAAGTCTTTGAATGTTTTTCAATTTTCGATTCTAATTATCTTTGTGTAACCAAAAAAGAGATCTCATTTATCGTGATAAGCAGGGCATTGAAGGGATAATTGAGGAGCCGGATTATAAAATCGCCTATACATTTTTCTCGCTGAACGGAATTAGCTTCTGGACACTTTTCAGAAAAGTTTCGAATTTTTATTTTAAAAGTACGCATACTTATAGGAAATTTGATGGCGCGATTTTCTCGGTTTTGTCTTTTTTCACTGCCCAAAGAAAAACGATGCGCAATTATATTTTTTATAAGAATATTTGTTTTTTTAAATTAAAATTCTAACGGCCCCTCAATTTCGGACCTCGTGCTTGATGCTGAGTAATATTTGCAGTTTCGTCGCTGCAATTATAAAACGGTGAATTTATTGAGCGCAATTTTTGCACAATCGAGCGAATATCGATATTTGATGCAAGACGGCAAAAAACACCGTTACCACTTTGATAAAACAACCCAACTAGGCTTAAAAAAACTATTTCGCTTCTCTAGAGAGACACTTATATATTCTCTGATTTCTTCTTCTGCTGCTTCCAGGCTGATATCCTTTCCTTCAAATCGACAACTGGAAGAAAAATTTCAATTATTTGCTTGATTGTAGAGAGAAGAAAATTCATGTTTTCATTGAAAATTCATTTTTTAAACTGAAAATGTAAGCATTCCATTTTTGGTTGAAAACTTATCGTTTTTAGTTGAAAAATTATATTTTTTAGTTGAAAATTCAACTTTTTTTTTTTAAATACACTATTTATTTGGAAAATTAACTACCAGTTGTAAAATGTCTTCTTTTAGTTGAAAATTAATTTTTTAAAGTTAAAATGTAACTATTCCTTTTTTAATTAAAAACTTATCTTTTTTAGTTGAAAAATTATATTTTATAGTTGAAAACCCCGGTGACTTTATTTTGTATTGTTTATTATTATCATATATATATATATATATTATTGTTACTTTAATAAAATAATTCATATCAAATTTCTGTACAATTACTGTGAGTTATTTGTTTCATTTATTATAATTTCTTAATTTTTATTTATATTACAGGCCTCGGACTCACTTTAGAGATAAAAAATAGTATAAATAGTGTCAAAAATTAAATAAAAAAGTGTCAAAATAGTGTCATAAAATTTTTCGAGTATAAAAAATGTAGTTCAATGTTTATTTAAAATTTGCTTCTTTACACTATAAATTATCAAAATTCCTATTTATTTATCGCAAGCTTCACAGTTTTTCCCCTTTTTCTTATTTGTCCACTTAAATGCGAACTCAATTAATAAAACCTGATAAGATAATCCAAATATTTTTGGTTTAAAGTTCATTCTTCTCGGTTGAAAAGTCTAATATTAAATTTTTCTTTAAGAATTCATATTTGTTATTTACAAATTTTATTATTTGGTTCAAAATTGAATTACTTTATTTAAAATTAAACAATTTTGTTGAAGTCATACTTCTTGGTTGAAAATTCAACAGTTTGATTAAAATTTTATTTCTTTCTTGAATACA
>JAABKJ010007849.1:0-11592 GCA_011634705.1 Andricus grossulariae
AATATTTTGAAATTTTTTAAATCATTGTTCAATCTTTTTGAAATCATTTGAAACAATTGAAATCTTTGAAATATTTTTAAAATCCCTTGAAATCTTTGAATTCATTTGAACATTTGAAATCTTTGTGAAATCATTGAACTCTTTAGGAAATATTTTGAAATTTGTCAAATCGTTGTTCAATCTTTTTGAAATCATTTGAAGCCATTCAAATCTTTGAAATATTTGTAAAATCTCTTAAAATCTTTGTGAAATCTTTGTAAAATCTTTGAACTCATTTGAAGCCATTGAAATCTTGATGAAATCTTTGAAAAATGTATTTGTGAAACGTTTGAAGTCTTTGCGAAATCTTCGAAATAATGGGAACTTTTGGAAATAAAATCCCTTGAAATCTTTATAAAATCTTTTAAAATATTTTGAAATAATTTAAATATTTTTTAAATCCCTTGAAATATTTTTAAAATCCCTTGAAATCTTTGCAATCGTTGTATAATCATTTAAATCATTTGAAATCTTTGAATGCATTTGAACCTTTGAAATCTTTGCGAAATCATTGAACTCTTTAGGAAATATTTCGAATTTTTTTTAATAGTTGTTCAATCTTTTTGAAACCATTGAAATCATTGAAATATTTTTTAAATCCTTTAAAGTCTTTGTGAAATCTTTGCAATCTTTCTGAAATTAATTAAACATTTGTGAAATCTTTGCAATCATTTGAAACCATTGGAATCTTCTAGAAATTCCTTGCAATTTTTGCAAAATCTTTTGAAATTTTCTGGAATCATTAAAATCTTTTAGAAATCCCTTTAAACCTTTGTAAAATATTTCTGAAATCTTAGTAATCGATGTGAAATCATTTAAATCTTTGAATTCATTTGAACCTTTGAAATCTTGGGAAATATTATGAAATTTTTGAACTCCTCGTTTAATCTTTTTGAAATCACTTGAAACCATTGAAATCTTTGAAATCTTTGAAATCATTTGAAACTATTGAAATCTTTGAAATATTTGTAAAATACCTTAAAATCTTTGCGAAATCTTTGCAATCTTTACTATCTTTGTGAAATTAATGAAATCTTTGAAATCATTTGAGATCTCTTAAACATTTGCAATCTTTGTGAAATCTTTTAAATATTTGAAACCATTTAAATATTTTAGAAATCCCGAAAAGATTGGTTGAAATCTTTCTGAAATTGTTTGAAATCTTTGCAATCTTTCTGAAATTTTTGTGAAATCATTTAAATATTTTAAAACCTTGAAATCTTTTGAAACTTTTGAAATCTTTTAGAAATGTTTCTGAAATTTTTTGAAATCTTTGTTCAATCTTTTTGAAATCTTTGTTAAATGTATATGAAACCTTCGAAATTATTTAAAATCTTTGAAGTCTTTATGAAATCTTTTCAAATCGTTGAAATCTTTGTGAAATTAATGAAATCCTTGAAATAATTTTAAATCCTTTGAATCTGTTTGAAATCTTTGAAATACTTGTGAAATTTTTGAAATAATTTGAAACCATTGAAATCTTTTAGAAATCCCTCGAAATCTTTATGAAATATTTTATATATTTGTAAAATCTTTGAAATCATTTGAAACCATTAAAATATTTTAGAAATCCCATTAAAGATGGTTGAAATCTTTCTGAAATTGTTTGAAATCTTTGCAACCTTTCTGAAATTTTTGTGAAATCATTTCAACATTTTAAAACATTGAAATCTTTTGAAATCTTTTAGAAATTTTTCTGAAATTATTTAAAATCTTTATGAAATCTTTTCAAATCGTTGAAATCTTTGTGAAATCTTTTCAAATCGTTGAAATCTTTGTGAAATTAATGAAATCTTTGAAATCATTTTAATTCCTTTGAATCTGTTTGAAATCTTTCAAATACTTGTGAAATCTTTGAAATAATTTGAAACCATTGAAATCTTTTAGAAATCCCTCGAAATCTTCGTGAAATCTTTGAAATTTTACAAAATCTTTACAATATTTGTGAAATAATTGTAAAATCATTCAATTCCTTAAATCTTTGAATTCATTTAAACCTTTGAAATGTTTGTAAAAGCATTGAAATCGTTGAAATCTTTTGAAATATGTAAAATCTTTAAAAAAATTTGATATCTTTGTGAAATCTTTGAAATCATTAAAAATCTCTTAAATCTTTGCAATCTTTGTGAAATCTTTGAATTCATTTGAAACTATTGAAATCTTTTAGAAATCCCTCGAAATCTCTCTGAAATCTTTGACATTTTTTAAAATCTTTCCAACTTTCTAAAATCTTTGTGAAATCATTCAAAATTCTTTAAAATCCTTGAATTCATTCGAACCTTTAAAATATTTGTGAAGTCATTTAAATCTTTTGAAATATTTGTTCAATATTTGAAATATTTTAAATTAAAAAAAAATCTTTGAAATCATTTAAAATTAATTAATTTATTTGAACCTTTGAAAACTTTGTGAAATAATTTAAATAATTTCTAAAATCCTTAAAATCTTTGTCAAATTATTGAAATCTTTGTGACATATTTGAGAAAACATTGAAATATTTGTAAAATAATTGAAATCCTTTGAAATATTTGAAAACTTAGAAATCTTTTGGAATTTTTGAAATCTTAAAATCTGGCTTACACTCAAAAGTCGAGTGTTCATCTCCTCCATTCCCCCAAATTAATTAAAAAACTTTCTGAATCAACAATTTACCTGAAGACTGTCAGAATCCTGCAGAAGTTCTACCCAAAGAGTTGGCAAGGGGTAAACAACATAGGAGCTTCCAGTGATATGAATAAAAATATCAGTAAGTAGAACGAACCAATGAGTCGTGAATCTACCCGAATTCAAAACCGAAATCGGATGAGACCTAGATTCCCTAATTAATCTTCTCTCCGGGGATCTCAAAAGTTCAATCAACTTTCCAGACCCTTCCCAAAATTGTTTCGTCACCTCAGCTTCTCTCTGTCGTTTATCCTGCTCATCAATGACGCGTTCCCACTTACTCAAACCTTCCTTAAGTCTCTCGATTCCCATTTTAGATCCATTGCACCTTATCAAATTATTGATCATAGTCTTGTACCTGCTCAGACTGCGCAAAGGATTCTGCAGAGCGGTAGCTATCATATTTTCGTTATTGTGCTTCCTAGCTTCAATTGCTTTAGCATCTTGCCACTTTTTGGCCACCTGGGGTAGTTCAACAATCCTCGCAATATGAGTAAATCCACCGAGAGATATAACGTCACAAATCGCGTTCAGGTAATATTTGTAAATTGCGATACACTCCTCGATATTCGCAATAATCGTCACGTCGTAAGCTTTTCCGATATGATTGTAGTAGTCCGAGAGACTCTGGACATTCAGAGCTGTGATGTTCATCAGTTCAGTGTAACACCGGCACAAAGTTTCATAGACATTCGACTCCTGGGTGGCGGCACCTTTCTTTTGAAAAGGTCTGATTAAATTTTGGTAGAAGGATATAATTTCTTCGAGAAAAACCTGCTCGTTTATGAAGTCCTCGGATATTTCATTTGCTGATGGACTCACTGCTGTGCAACAACTGTATGGACCTGAACAGAGAACTCGGCCCATGGAATTCAAGGAAAAGTCGACCATCTTCGAAACATCGAAAAATCCACATGATTCTGTTGATGAATTGGATTTGCTGAAAACAAAAATGGGAATTTAAAAAAGTTTAAATAGGGTGTCTAGCGTTTCTTCAAACAAACAAAAATACCCAAAATCTGATTTTATGGACAAAAACTTTTTTTTCCGATTTCTTCAACTTTAACAACAACTTGATGACTTTTTTTTATTCCAATAATTTTTTGCTGCTGATATAATCAAAGTGAGTTCAATTCCGTGTGTAAATAATTAAATTCTTAACCAACATTTGAATTTTAAACCTATAAAGATGAAGTCTTAACCAAACGATCGAATTTTCAAATCAAAAAGATTGAACTTCAACCAAAAACAATTGCATTTTCAACCAAATAATTGAATTTTTTAGAAGACAGCTGAGTTTTCGACCAAAAAGGATGACTTTTTAACAAAATACTTGAATTTTCAACAAAATAGTTGAATTTTTAGCCAACTACTAGAATTGTCTACCTACAAAGATGAATTTTCAACAAAATAGTCGAATTTTGAAACAAAAAATATTAAACTTGAACAAAAAACAGTTTGATTTTCAACCGGGAAAGTTACATTTTCAACAAAAAGATGAATTCTCATCGAAATATTTAATAGCTGATATTTCAGCAACAAAAGAAAACAATCTAATTATTAGCAAAATAGTTAAATTTGCAATCAGTGTTGACTTTTCAACAAAATAATTATATTTTCAACAACAACAAAAAAACGAATTTTCAACAATATAGAAAAATTATCAACCAAATAGATTCATTTTGAACCAAAATAATGAATCTGCAGCCAAAAAAAATTAATTTTTAAGAAAAATGTACAACTTTTAACCAAAAAAGAAAACGAATTTTCTGCAAAAAGTTGAATTTCCAACCCGCAAATATTAATGTTCTACCAAAATAGACGAATTTTCTACAAAATAGTTTAATTTTCAACCAAAGAGGCGAATTTTGAACCAAAATAATGAATCTGCAACTAAAAAATGAATTTTTAAGAAAGTTGTATAACTTTTAAAGAAAATTACGAATTTTTTTACAAAATAGTTGAATTTTCAACCCGCAAATATTAATTTTCTACAAAAAAGATGAATTTTCTACAAAATAGTTGAATTTTCAACCCACAATTATTAATTTTCTACAAAAAAAAACGAATTTTCAACAAAATAGTTTAATTTTCAACCAAAGAGGTGAATTTTCAACCAAATTGATTAATCTTCAACTAAAAAAATTAATTTTTGAGAATAGTACAACTTTTAACCAAAAAAGACGAATTTTCTACAAAATAGTTGAATTTTCAACCTGCAAGTATTAATTGTCTACCAAAAAGATGAATTCTCAACAAAATAGTTTAATTTTCAGTCAAAGAGGTAAATTTTTAACCAAATTGATCAACTTTCAAAGAAAATTTAATTTTCAACAATGTAATTCAGCTTTCAACCCAGAAGTTGCATTTTTAACGAAAAAGGCGAATTTTCAACAAATAAAGATTTTTCAGTCAAGAAAGAAAAAAGAAGTTCATTCATATTACACAAGACCACAAAATCTAAGCCCTTGCAACACGGATCAGACTAGGTGGGTCTTATATTTTCGGAGTTGCTGAATTCGAATCCGTTTGGTCCCATCAGGTCAGGGTCAAGGTTAGTTCAAGGTCAAGCTTCCAAAATTCATCGCTAACCAATTAAGTCAGGATAGCTATAGGTTTTAGGGGTCGCTGAATTCAAATCCGTTGTCCGTTTGGTTTGACCTTGAACTGACCTTGACCCTGACCTTTTGGGACCAAACGGCCAACGGATTCGAATTCAGCGACCCCGAAGACCTATAGGTACCCTGACTTATTTGATTAGCGATGAATTTTGTAGGTTTGACCTTGAATTGACCTTGAATATGACCTAATGGGACCAAACGGTATATATATATGTATATAGAGGTAACCTGACTTATTTGGTTAGCGATGAATTTTGTGGGTTTGACCTTGAATTGACCTTGACCCCGAGCTGGTGGAACTAAACGGACAACAAATTCGAATTCAGCGACCCCGAAAACTTATAGCTACCCTGACTTAATTGATTAGCGATGAATTTTGTAAGTTTGACCTTGAACTGACATTGACAAAGGATTGGAATTCAGCGACCCCGAGAACCTATAGGTACCCTGACTTATTTGGTCAGCGATGAATTTTCTGGTTTGACCTTGAATTGACCTCGACCCTGAGCTAGTGGGACTAAACGGACAACAAATTCGAATTCAGCGACCCCGAAAACTTATAGCTACCCTGACTGAATTGATTAGCGATGAATTTTGTAAGTTTGACCTTGAACTGACATTGACAACGGATTGGAATTCAGCGACCCCGAGAACCTATAGGTACCCTGACTTATTTGGTTAGCGATGAATTTGGTAGGTTTGACCTTGAATTGACCTTGACCCTGACCTGATGGGACCAAACGGACAACGGATTCGAATTCAGCGACCCCGAAAATATCAGACCCACCTCGTCTGGTCCGTGTTTCAAGGTTTAAGATTTTGTGGTCCTGTGTTATTAAACCTTTAAGCCAAGAGACGAATTTGCAACCGAAAAATATTTCAGTTGAATTTTCAATACCAAAATATGAATTTTTAACAAAAAACTTAATTTTCTATCAAAAAAGTTGAAATTTTAACCAAAAAAGAGGACTTAAAAAAAATTAAATTGCTACCAAATAATAAAATTTTTAACTAAAACATATAATCTTCGGAAGGAAGCAATTGAAAGAAAAAGAAATAGAAATACGTTATCTGTTTTTTTTTTAAATAGAGTCGTTTATAAACGAAATAAAATAATTTAAAATTTTAATTTAAAAACAAATTCCCTGACTTTTTCCTGATTTCCAGGTTTTCCCTGATCTATGACCTTCGTGATAATAATATTCAAATAAATTTAAAATTACTATTGAGATTATTTTTATTGGAATATATCTAAATAAAAAATGTATCCAGGTGAAAAATATATTGAAATCTTCAAAAGTTAGAGGCTCAGTAATCAAATTTTAAATAACATTTTTATTATGAAATTAATTCGAAATTCAAAATATCTAAGTTTTGAAAACAATATCCCATATTGTTTTTATGAAAAATTTAATTAATTAAATTTACAATCATCCTGACCAGGAAGATTTTCCAACTCTTAATTCTGTATCTATAATTAAGAAAAATCTAATTAGCAGTACTTAAAAACCTTTAAGTTTATTAATATTCAATATCAATAATCTTTATTATATTATATTTTATTTATTTCCAGTAATTTGTATTTCAATTACTAATTATAAAAGTTTCACTAATTAAAAATTTTAATTAAAAAAATATTTCTTTCACAAAAGTGTCTCTATTTATGTAATTATGTACCAACTGATAATAATTACCAGTGGTAAAAAAAAACTTACCAGTTTTTGGAAAACTGCAGACCCAAATGTCATCATCTCTTACTTCAAAATTTTCAATTTTATCAGCAAATTTTCGAAAATACTCTGGAAGACAGACTCCATCAACAGTAATATAACCAGTTCGAAATTCACTTGTAAATTTTTCCAGAAGAAGTCGATCAAGATCATCTTCGGGAATGATGAATTTTTGTGACATTTTCAAAAATCAGGATCCAAATCCAAATAATAATCACTGATAGCTTCTTCGGAAGCAAAACTTTTTTCCTATTTTTTCAAATATTTAAAATTCGTTAAATGTAATGATCGTTAATCAGAAAAACAAGCACGGACTTAGATTTCATAAAGACTAGGATAATTAAATTATTGTTTTCTAGTTTCGGTAGTAAAACTGCACTGATTCTTAGACAGACCTAGAAAATCTTTATATACTCAATCACTCAGCGTATCGTAATTTTGAAGGTAATACGTGATTAGCCGTCCGGAACTTTTTGTCCAGAGTTTCTTAATAATGACGGAAGGTCAACTTAGTTCTCTGATCAGTTTTTCTCTTTTCTTTTTCTACGTAATATTTACCACCTATACCTTAAACACTGATAAAAAATTTTTTTTGTTGAAAATTCAACTATTTTGGCAAAAAATTATCTTTTTGGTTAAAATTCTTATTTTGGTGTTGAAAATTCAAACAACATTTTTTTTGTCGAAAATTCGTCTTTTGGCTTCAAAGTTCAACAATTTGGATGCACTTTTTTTTCTTGACTGAAAAATCTTTATTTGTACAAAATGCGTTATTTTGTTTCTTCTGTTAAAAACTAATTATTTTAATTGAAAATGCAACTATTTGGTTGAAATTAACCTTCTTCGTTGAGGATTCAACTATTTTCTTGAAAATTCGTCTTTTTTGGTAGAATTCAACTGTTTTTGATTTAAAGTAAAATATTTTTTGGATGGAAATTTAACTACTTGGTTGAAACTTTAACTACTTTGTTCAAAAATTCATTTTTTTAGTTGAATATGCATCACTTTAGTTGAAAATTGATCTCTTTCTTTGAAACTTTAACTATTTTGTTGAAATTTTTTTTTTTTTTTTTGTACAAATTAATTCTTTAAACTGAAAATTTAACTATTCCATTTTTGGTTAAAAATTGATGTTTTTTGTTGAAATTTAACTATTTGATTGGAAATTCAGTTATTCGATTTGCAATTCGTCTTTTTGGTCGGTAAATTCATCTCTTTTGGTGGAAATTTATATTTTTGTCTTAAAAATGCGACCATTTGGTTAAAAATTAACCTTCTTGGTTGAGGATTCAACTATTTTCTTGAAAATTCGTCTTTTTTGGTAGAATTCAACTGTTTTTGATATAAAGTAAAATATTTTTTGGATGCAAATTCAACTACTTGGTTGAAACTTGAACTACTTTGTTCAAAAATTCATTTTTTTACTTGGATGTTCATCAAGTTAGTTGAAAATTGATCTCTTTCTATGAAGATTCAACTAGTTTGTTGAAAATTCGTTTTTTTCGTAAAAATTAATTCTTTAAACTGAAAATTTAACTATTCCATTTTTTGTTGCAAATTGCTCTATTTTAGTTGAAAATTCAACTATTTGATCTGAAATTCATTTATTCGATTTGAAATTCATCTTTTTGGTTGGAAAATTCATCTCTTTTGTTGAAAATTGCTCTTTTTTTGTCAAAAATGCAACTATTTGGTTAAAAATTAACCTTTTTGGTTGAGAATTCAACTATTTTGTTGAAAATTCGTCTTTTTTTTTGGTAGAATTAAACTATTTTTGATTTAAAGTAAAATCTTTTTTGATTTAAATATCAACTACTACATTTTTCATTGAGAATTCATCTTTTTTGGTTGAAAACTTAACTAGTTGAACCAATTGGTTAAAAATTCAGGTTTTTGGTTGAAGATTCACCATTTAAGATCAAAATTCAACTTTTCGTTCGTAAATTAACTTTTCTGTGGAAAATTCGTATTTTTTTATTAAAAATTCAGCTGTTTTGTAGAAAAGTTGTCTTTTTGGCTTGAAAATTCAATAATTTGGTGAACTACTTTGTTCAAAAATTCATTTTTTTAGTTGAATGTTCATCAAGTTGGTTGAAGATTGATCTCTTTCTTTGAAAATTGAACTATTTTGTTGAAAATTCGTTGTTTTTTTTGTAAAAATTAATTCTTTAAACTGAAAATTTAACTAATCCATTTTTTGTTGCAAATTGCTCTTTTTTAGTTAAAAATTCAACTATTTGATTGGAAATTCATTTATTCGATTTGAAATTCGTCTTTTTGGTTGGGAAATAATTCTCTTTTGGTGCAAATTAAATTTTTTTATGTTAAAAATGCAACTATTTGGTTGAGAATTCAATTACTTGGTTAAATTTTTTTTTTTTTTTGTAGAATTAAACTATGTTTTCTTTAAAGTTGAACTAATTTGTTAAAAATTCAGTTTTTTTGGTTGAAGATTCATCACTTAAGTTGATAAATCAACTTTTTGGTCGTAAACTAACTTTTTTGTAGAAAATTCGTCTTTTGGGTTTAAAATTTCTCTATTTGATTAAAAATTTGCCTATTTTGTTGAAAATTCAACTCTTTGGTTGAAAATCTAACTATTTTGTTACAAATTAGTTTTTTTTAAATTGAAATCTCAACTATTATATTTTCCGATGAGAATTCATCTTTGTAGGTAGAAAATTCCAGTATTGGATTAAATATTCAAGTTTTTTGTTAAAAACTTAATTATTTGGTTAAAAATTCAAGTATATTTTTAAAATGTCATATTTTTAATGTAAATTCAACTGTTTTTTTACATTCATCTTTTTGGATTAAAAATCAACTGAAATCTTTTTTGGATGAAAATTCGTCTTTGGCTTGAAAGTTCAACAATTTGAATAAAATATTTTCTTCTTGGCTGAAAAATTGTATGCTTAAAGAATTTTAAACAAATTTAAAAAAAAAAGGAATTGTGCCATTTTGAATTTTGGCATCACATTTTCTTGAATTATTGATATTTCTAAAACCATAAAATTAAACTTAATAAAACCTCAAAGTACAATAGAAAAAAAGTATGCGATTTAATATCATAATGAAACCAATTTTTTGTTGAAAATTTTGACCAAAAATGTTCAAAAAATGTAATTCAATTTTTTGTCCGTAACGCAGTTTTTTATTTTTTGAAGTTTGCTAAGATGTAAACGAAGCCACATCACAATCAAGTCTGAATTAATTATATTTTATTAAAAGTTCCTAATATATGCTACCTTTTTCATATTATTTTCGATTTTCAAAATTTTGTTTTTACTACTTTATTTTCTAAGGAAAATTTCTAAATTATTATTATATTTGAATTTTTATTATTTTTAAATTATTATATTCTATTAAATTGTTAAATTTAATAATAAATAAATGATAAATTATTAAATAAATAATAAATAAAAATGAGTAAATAATAATAAAAAAATATATAAAAAATATATATATATAATAAATAAAAAATAATTAAATAATATATTATTCCTATTATTTTGAAAGTATTATAAATGAATAAAAATTCCTGTTTATTTATCGCAGGCTTTATACATATATAGTCTTTTCCCTATTTCCCTCTTTTCACTTTTATCTCGTAATCAATAAAACCCAACTATTATATTTTTTGGTTGAAAATTCCTCTTTCTTTAGTTAAAAATGTTTTCATTTGATTGAAAATTTAACTTTTTTTGTTGCAATTTCGACAATTTTGTTAAAAAATCACACTTTTTGGTTGAAAATTCAACTATTTTTGTCAAAAATTACACTATTTGGTTGAAAATGAACTTTTTTGTTGAACATTCATGATTATTGAAAGTTCGACTTTTTCGCAGAAAACTTGTCTTTTTGGTTGAAGGATTAAACTACTTTCTCGAAATTTTATCTTCTTTGAATTTCACTTTGTGACAAATTCATTTTTTTCTTTTAAAGATTTATAATTTTAGTTAAAAATTCGTATTTTTTGGATGAATTCAAATGATTTTTATTAAAAATGTTAATCTTTTTTTGTTGAAATATCAGCTAGTTCATTTTTCGTTAAAAAATCGTCATTTTAGGGACAAAAATCAACTATTTTGGTAGAAAATTGAACTATTTGGTTGAAAATGAATTTTTTTTTCATGAAAATTTTGCATTTCGGGTTGAAACTTCAACTATCTTGTCGAAAATTGGTCCTTTTGGTTTGAAAAATTTGGTTGATTTTTTTCCTTTTTGACTGAAAAATCTTTTTTGGTTAAAAAATCAACTATTTCGTTGAAAATTCGTATTTTTTTATGATTTCAAATATTTTTTATTTCAAATAATAGTCTTTTTAGGTTCAAAATTAAACCAGTTGGTTGAGAGATTACTTTGTTAAAAATGATTTTTTTCGGGTGAAAACTTAATCTCCTTCATTCGAAATTTAACTATTTTGTTAGGAATCTGTTTTTTTTTTGGGGGGGGGGGGGGGTTGAAAATTCAATTACTGTTTTGTAGAAAATTTGTCTTTTTACTTTAAAAATCCTCCATTTTTACTTTTTTTCCTT
>JAABKJ010007850.1:0-11591 GCA_011634705.1 Andricus grossulariae
GAATAAAAAAGTCATGTTAAGTTTCCTGTAAATATTTGAAGGATATTTAATTTTGAAAACTTAATTTAAGGATAAAATTGAAAATACTTCTAAAGGTTTCGAAAATTGTCCAAAATGAATTTGAAAGATTTAAAAGAAATTTTTTCAGTTTTAGCAGCATTAAAAAAACATTTTAACTTGAAACAATTTCAAGAAATTGAAAACCAAATGTAGATTCTAGAAGTTTCGAAAAAAGGAACTTTTTAAGAGTTTCAAGAAAATAAATTCCTGAGAAAATTGAAGCGATTTCATATTCTAAAAAAATCAATTTTAAGACAAAATTGAAAATTATTTTAAAATATTGATAATGAAACAAGATAAATCATTTTCTAGCTTTAAAAAAATATATACCAATTTTTATAATTTAGTTCAATTATACGTTAATTTCAATTTGTCAATAATCATTATAAATGTCAATGAAAATAAAATTCAATTGAAATTTACTATTTTCAGAGTTTGCAATCTTCACATATGTCAATTCTGAAAATTTAATGTTCACTTTGTAGAATTATTATTGGTACTCTGTGAAAAGTGTATTCGTATTTAATCTTCAAAATAATGTTTTATTCACTTTTCATTAGTCATGTTTAATTTATTGGATATTTAATATGCTACAAAATATTTTTCCGAGATAAATGTATGCAAAAAACGTATTTTAACCATTAAAATAAATTAAATTTGTATTTTCCCCATGCATTTGAATAATTGTCGGCCTAAAAGTACAGCCAGCGCCGTCACTCGGCCGTCTTCAAATCGCGTGACACATTTATTCTACAGGCCTTCATAGGAGAGCCATCCCCCTGATATAACGCGAAAACGAATTCAGGTTAGGTTTGGTGTATTTGATTTGCTGCCATTATCGAATTGGACCTTTAAAATCAATTCTGCAATGCATCAGCCTCTATTCGGCCGAGTCTATTTTTATGAAATGAAGGGAAATTGTAAGTTTTTCAGGGTAGCAATGAGTATAATTATGAAAAATAAAGTTGCCCAAATAAATTCGTGCGGCTTGGACGAGCGATATTAATTATTTAACTGAACGGAGTGATATTAACCAAACTTTGACTCCAATTCGGCATTACACATAATTTGACAGACTCAATTCTGCAAGGTGCAGGGCGATGAACGCGGTTGGTTACCAACTGTCGGCAATGAAGTTACCAGTTACCCACCGCGTCCATCGCCCTGCACCTTGCAGAATAGAGTCTGTCAAATTATGTGTATTGCCGGATTCGAGTCAAAGTTTGGTTAATATCACTCAGTTCAGTTAAATAATTAATATCGCTCGTCCAAACCGCACAAATGTATTTGGGCAACTTTATTTTTCATAAGTATAGTCATTGGTATCCTGAAAAACTTACAATTTTCCTTCATTTCATAAAATAAACTCGGCTGAATAGAGGCTAATGCATTGCAGAATTGAATTTAAAGGCCCTATTCGATAATGACAGCAAATCGAATACACCAAACCTAACCTGAATTCGTTTTCGCGTTATATCTATTCAACTTTTTTTACTGGGTTAGTCGGTAATTCTTACACCTTGAATTACTAGATTTTTACTAATTAGCAGCAAACGAATCGGCGCTATTTGAATTAGTAGAAAACTACTACCAATTAGTAGTTTTCTACTAATTCAGATGTAGAGAGTGTGGTTGTGTTTCGGTTGATACGATTTTTAAAAATGCCGAAGGAAAATAAGAGACAGCGTTTGTCGTTTAAAGAGAAATCTGAACTTGCAGGTCAAGTGAAAGCAGTTAGCTCTCGAAACTGATTGGAACAATATGGTTAAAAATTATGAATACCAGAACAAAAAATCGTCAGAAACAATTAAAAATGTGGTTTTGGAGGCTGCTCTGATAGAATGGTTCAAGAGATCGAGAGGCAGAGGCCGCAAACGTCTAAAATAAGCAGGAAACCCCTTATTTTTACGTGTAACGGATTGCTGACATTGAATTTTTTCTTCAAGTTTAAATTATTATGTGTATTAGATAACAAAATGGACGAAATTAAACAAATATGTTTTACTACGGAGAAAAATCAAACAGAAATGTTTCACACGGCCCTGACTGTCTACGTTTTATTTTCCCCGATTTAGGGCCAAAACTATTTGCAGGCAACTCCCGACACTGACCTTAAACCGAGGGTCTGGTGTACTACCAATTAGTAGTTTTCTACTAATTTAAATTTAGAGAGTATAGAAACAGCGACTGATCCAAATTCTTTAAGCTTTTTTGGATTAGGAAAATTATAATAGAAGTGTGTAACTAGGAATGATATCATCCAGTCGGATTCTAGTTGCGTAATTTCACTTTCATTCATAGCAGACTTAAGTCCTCGACTTCTAAATATATAATCAAGTGCAACTATCGATGACTGTATCGTTACCGATAGAAGTCAAGGTTGCATCTACGTGAGAGCGGAAGTTTTACTTTTAATTTCCATAAGGTGCTTTTATTTACTGGATTTCTTTAATGTTAATTTTAAGCTCCTGTAAGATTATGATATAATAATTTAATAAAAAAATCTTAAGAATTTCTCAGCAGCATGATAATTTGTATTATTCTGTATAAATCTGAAGTAATTGTTTGTTTTGAGGACTTCCGAATGTTGCAGTTAATGGTTTGCAACCTTTTGTACAACTTTTTTTCACAAAAAAGTGTAAATGGTGTCATAATTTTGATAAAATAGTGTCAAAATAGTGTTATAACATTTTTCAAGTATCAAACTTAAGCAATGTTTTCAACTTTCTATCGTAATATTTTTAAAGTATTCAAAGTAAACTTCAATGTTTATTAAAAATATTATTCTTATTCCAACAATTTTGTTATAAAAACATACTTTTTTGTTTAAAGATTCAACTGTATTGTTAAAAAATCGTATTGTTAGCTTAAAAATTAGACAATTTAATTAATATTCTTTTCTTTCTTGATTACAAAATTTTTTTGGTTAAAAATTCAACTATTTTATTAAACATTAATCTTTATTGTTTAAAAATTCGTTTCTTTCTGTAGAAATTTCACCTTTTTGTTTACAAATGCCACTCTCTGGTTAAAAATTAACTTGTTTCGGTTGAAAATAAACTTTTTTGTTACAAATTCAACAGTTTTTTAGAAATTCATATTTTTCACTCAAAAACTCAACAATTTGGTAGAAAGTTCAACTATTTGGTTGAAAGTTATTCTGTTTCAATTGAGGCTTCAAGTATTTCGTTAAAAATTCATTTTTGTTGGTTAAATTCAACTATTTTTTATTTTAAATTAAAAACTTATTTTGTTGAAATGTCAACTATTACATTTGTTGGTTAAAAATTTTATTATTTGGTTCAGAATTGAATTATTTGGTTATTAATTAATTAATTAATTGGTTAACAATTTAGTTATAAATTCATACATTTCGGTTAAATCCAACTATTTTTTATTCTAAATTAAAATCTTATTTTGTTGAAATATAAACTATTATATTTTTTGTTAAAAATGAACTCCTTGGTTGAAGTTGAACTTCATCCTAAAGCGATATTTTTTTGGTTGCAAATTCGTTTTATTTTTTGGTTGAAAATTTATTTTTTCAACTGGAAATTGAACTATTTTAATGAAAATTCAACTGATTAATTGAAAATTAACTTTTTTGTGCAAAATTCATATTTTTGAGTCCAAAATTCTAATTTTTTGTAGAAAATTCATTCTTTTAAATTAAAAATTTAACAGTTTGGTAGAAAATTTAACTAGTTGGTACAAACTTAAATTGTTTTGTAGAAAGGTTGGTTTTTATTTAAAATTAATTCTTTTAAATGAAAGTTCAACTAATACATTTTTTTGTTAAAAATTCAATAATTTAGTTTTAAATTTTTAGAAAAGAAAATATAAAATTAAAATTAATCAAATCAAATTTGGACTAATATAACATCTATTGTTAAAATTATTTTGTTGAAAAATTATGTAATTTATTGACAATTCGTCTTTTTGGTAGAAAATTATTGTTCTTGGTTGAAAATTCAACTATTTGTTCAAAAATGTCAGTATTTTGTTAAGGGGCATTAACGGAAAATTATGAGAAAGTAGTGTCTTTAGTGTTATTTTTTACAAAATAGTAACAAACTAGTGTCATCGCACAAAAAATATTTTTTAACATTTCAGTTTTTCCACGGAAGTATAATCACTTTGTACTCACTTTTATAGTTTGTTTTAAAAACATTTGTATTTTTCTGAAAAAAAAAACACAAAAATAATCAAAAACAAACGTTTCTTTATTATAATTTTTTTTCTTATATTAAAATTGCAGACAAAACAATATAAAAATAAATGTAATCACTTTATAGTCACTTTTATAAATTTCTTCCAAAAACATTTGTATTTTTCTAAAACAAAAAACACGAACATAATAAAAAAAAATGTTGTTACAATTTTTTTTGTTTCATTAAAATTTCAGAGCGAAGCAATATAGAAAGAAATGCATTATATTGAAAAAATGCGAATCGGTTATTGATTAATTTAAAATTATAAAATAAAAAACGAATGACCAAAAATAATCACACTCATTATTTTTAAAAACTGATTTTTTTCAACTTTTCGGTTTTTCCACAGAATTATAATCACTTTAGTCTTACTTTTATCATTTCTTTCCAAAAACTTTGAATTAAAAAAAAACATAAATAATCCAAATTTTTTTTTTTCATTACAATTTTTTCAAATCGAATTTCAGAACGAAACAAAATAAGAAGAAATGTATTATATTGAAAGAAATGTGAATAGATCAAAGGTTTCATTATTTTTGAATAATAATGGATTTTTATTATTTTAATGAATTTCACTAATTATTATTAAACAGTTTGAAATATTAGAAAATTAACAATTTCTATAATTAACATTAGAATTATAATATTTGAAGTAAATTATGTTTCATTAATTAATTATAAATGTTTATAAAATGTTTTTAAATTCAAAATGGTAAGTTTTCGAGCTGGAAAAGGGACGGGGTAAGTTTTGTCACACCCTACCCCTTTTCCAGCCTAAAAAATCACCAATAATTGCTTTTCTGGCAATTTTATAACTATTTTTTCCGTATAACTCTTATTTAATATAATATAACTATTATTTGCGATCATTTTCATGGTGATTTTTACATATTTTTCATTTCCTGGGGTAAAATATTAAATTTGTTTCGGTAAATTTATCTTTTTTTAGTTGAAAATTCAATTATTTGTTGAAAATTCCTGGAAAAAATTCAAATATTTTGTCGAAAATTCATTTATTTTGTTACAAATTTATAGGTTCTTGTAGAAAATTAATCTTCTTCGTTGAAAAGTTATCTTTTTGTTTAAAAATTCATTTTTTTTGTTGAAAATTAGTTTCTTTGAATAGAAATTAATTTTTTTAACAGAAAATTTAACTATTCCCTTTTATGGGTGAAAATTGATATTTTCCAAAAGAAAATTAATTTTTTCGGATGAAAATGCAACTGTCTAATTAAAAACTAACCTGATTGGGTTGAAAATTAACTCTTTTAGTGAAAATTAACCTGTTCTAAAAAAAATTCCTACTTTCTTCTCAAATGTTGAATTACTTTATTAAAGATATTTTTGACTTGAAGATTCATCATTTTAGGTAAAAATTCATGTCTTTGCTTGAAAATTTAACTATTTTGTTGAAAATTGAGCAGTTTTATTTGAAAATTCAATTATTTGGTGGAAAATGCATGTATTCTGTAAAAAATTCATCTTTTTGGTAGAAAACCCCTTGGTTGAAACTTCAAATATTTATTTGAAAATTGATGCATTTTTTGAAAATCCGCCTTCTTTGATAGAAAATTTCTTTTTTGAGGTATAAATGCAACTGCTTGGCTGAAAATATATCTGTTTTAATTGAGGATTCAAATTTATTTTGGAAATTCGGCTTTTTTTAAATTAATTCTTTTGACTGAAAATTTAACTATTTGGTTGAAAATCTTTTTTTTTTCTCCTTGAAAATTTAACAATTTGATAAAAAGTTAAACTATTTGGTAGAAAATTCAACTATATTATAGAAAAATCGTTTTTTTATTGTATTTTTTTTAATGAATCTTTTTGGTTGAAAATTCAATTATTTTAAACTAATTTAGTAATTTATAAGAAACAATAATGACTAAGTTCACAAAAAAAAATAGTCGGAAAAATTACACTGGCAGGGGGAAGGTACATAGTTCAAAATTACAGAAAAAAAGGCTTGCATAATATTATTTACCATTAATTGTATAAATTCTGACCATTATCATACTTGATGATCTTGGTACACGTACTTAATTTCAATTTATTCTAAATTCATTACTCTTAACGGATATGCAATCGTCGTAGGAAATGCTAATTTTGAATAACATTTTTCTGCTGCATTTGTATGGTACTAATAAAAATCGAGTTTCTGTATTTAAAAATTTTATTTCAGAAAATATAATAAATTATCAATTCCTGAAATAGAAGATTTCCTTTACGATAATTCAATTTATCAATAATAAATATAATTTGAAAGTCGCAAATTATAATTTTTAAATAAACTTAAAAGATATTCAAAGAAGATATCGACATGAAAAGTCCTCCTACACTTGATGGAATTAAAAACAAGCAAGAAGAAGCGAATGACGTCACGCGTTACAAAATGTCTATATAATTTATTACTGAACATCTGAAAATCCGTGAAATTATATATTCTCATGTCAGTAAGGACACTTGTCGAATAAATTGTTCGCATTTAGTTCACTGGAATAAACTATAACTTTCATTAAACAAGATTTTTTTGTAACTTAATATTAAAGTGATTAATTAATGCAAACTAATTTATGTTTTGGGAACTGAAACTTTATTTTGAATCCACATGAAAACCTATTTCGAGAAGTTGGCCAAGGAAACAGTCAGAAACTATTTCCATTTAATATACAAACACTTTGAAAATGGAGCCCCTTGTGCTGAAATGATTCAACTGTCGGTTCCACTCCAAACTGTTTTAACTCACAATTCTTGGTTTTTGATTCAAAATTTACAAAATGCGGAAAATTAAATACTGAAAAAAAAATTTTTTGAACAAAACTTTCTCAAAGAATATAAAAGTATTATAGATCTTTAAAATTGTTAAATTGATTGTTTTTTGTGAAGAAAATGGACTTTATTGAAATAGACAGAAATTGTGGTAAAGGGATTGATGTGATAGGAGGACCTGTGAAAAACATCAAAGAATTTTACTTAATTGGTAAAAAATTAAGATCAACAATTTCACAACAAGATTTTCTGATCAAATGCAAAATTCATGGAGTTTTTCCTAAAAAAATTGTTGACATCAAGAAAAACGTTAGTGTTGATTTCATAAACAAAAGAAATAAAGAAAAATTGGATAAAAATAGGGAAAGATTTCAAAAATCTCTTTTGAATCTGACTATTAAAGATTGCCATTCAAAAATACATTCTTTGAAATTTAAGATAAAAAAAATTATAGAAAAATTAGATCAACAAGTTCCCTCTTTTATCATTAAGGATTGCTTTTTCAAGATCAACCAGACCCTTGGTTTTTGACATCCAATATTAAAAAAATACTTGAGAATAAAATTGATGAATTTAGAACACATTTTTTGGGTTTATCTAATGATTTTTTAAATAATGATAATCCAAAAACTTTTTTAGAAAAGGAAATGAATGAAGGTTTAATTGAAACAAAGCTTTTCTTAAAAAATCATCCGGAATTAATGATCACAAAATCAGATAAAGGGAATACATACAAAAACGTTGGGAATTGATTAAAATTAACACAAAAATTCCGAAGAAACAATTTCTCGATGCTATAAAATATGTTTTTCATTCACTATACTTCAAATTTAATAATAATGTTTATAAACAAAAGTTTGGAACTCCCATAGGATCAGTATTGTCTCATATTTTAGCTGAGATTGTTATGAAAGATTTAGAGAATGAAGTTTTCCAAAAAATTGATTTTAATATTGATTTTTATGCAAGATATGTAGATGATTCAGTACTTAGTGTACATAAAAATAATGTTAACACCCTTCTTAATGCGTTTAATAGTATACACCCAAGATTACAATTTACTGTTGAAATTGAAACTGAAGGAAAATTACATTTTCTCGACATGACTTTAATTAAAACCGATGAAAGGCATATTATCACTGACTGACACAGGAAAACTATTTGTTCAGGCAGAAAACTTAGTTTTCTCTCAAATCACTTTATTAAAAATAAAATAGGAATTATCAAAAATTGGATTGACAGAGCCCTTAAATTATCACATCCAGTTTTCTATTTTAAAAAATATTGAACTATGTAAACGAATTCTTTTTCTAAACCATGACCCTTTTGAGTTCATTGAAAAACATGCGCATAACTAATGAGCTAAGTAAGGTTTTTTGGAAGTTTATTTTTTAAATTTTGAATCATTTTTTTTTACTCTGAAAAAATTATTCATAATAAAATGGATTTCCTTTGATTCTTAATTTTAAAAAATATATTATTTTTATTCGAATCTGTACAGTCGAAAAAAAAGGAACAAAGAAGCTCGATGGAGAGAAATGTTTTATGAAATAAACCCAAGGTCAATTAGTTCATCTGTTTGAATGTCCTGATATCGTTAAAAGCTGAGTTTGTAGATTATTAAAAAAAACACTGTTTTTAATTTTTCTTAGGGGCCGTCCATAACGTTACCAATTTTGGGATATTTTTGACTTCAGAGCACAAAATGCTTTCAAAACTGGGGAAATATGGTGATTTTTCACGAGAATAGAATAAATTCTTTGTAATCAACAGAATTTAAATACTATATTGAATTCCATATGAAACGGTTTAAATTCCTAACATTTTAGATCGAAATATATTGCATTTTCCACAAAATAATTGCATTTTTTATCAAAAACTATGAATTTTCAACCAAAAATGTAATAGTTTATATTCCCACACAAAACAATTTATTTTAAAACAAAAACAGTTGAATTTAACAAAAAAAAAATATATTTTCAACAAACAAACTTGAATCCTCAACTCAGATTAATTTTCAACCAAACAGTTAAAATTTCAACCCAGAAGATTAATTTTGTACCAAAAAAATTGATTCTCAAAAAATACATCAATTTTGTACCAAATAGTTGAAATTTCAACCAAGAAGATTTATTTTCTACCAAAAAGAGAAATTTTCAACAAAATAAATAAATTTGTAGCCGAATAATTGAATTTTCAACCGAAAAGATTAATTTTCTACTAGAAGACGAATTTTCAACAAATTAAATAAATTTTCAACCGAATAGTTAAATTTTTATTACAAAAAATTAATTTTCAATAAAGGAAAAACGAATTTTCCACAAAAAAGTTTAATTTTATAATAAATTGTTGAATTTTGCAGTCAAAAATATAATTTGTCTACAAAACAGTTGAATTTTCAACCAAATTGTTGAATTTTTATTTAAAAAAGTTAATTTTGAATAAAAAAACGAATTTCCATCAAAGTAGTTGAATTTTCAACCTAAAAAGATTAATTAACAAAAAATGTAATATTTAATATTTCAACTAACAAATTTTTTTATGTAAAAAAAGCAGTTAAAGTTGCAACCGAGAAAATTAATTTTCTACCAAAAGAGATGAAGTTTCAAATCAAAAAGAGAAATTTTTAACAAGAGCTAAATTTTCAAACAAGAAAGATAAATTCTCAAAAAAAGAATAAATTTTTAACGAAGTAGTAAAATTTTCATCCAAGAAGATTAATTTTCTACCGAAAAAGGCGAATTTTCAACAAATTACATAAATTTTCAACCAAATAGTTACATTTTTGAAATAAAAAAAAATGTTGAACCAAAAATTCTAGTTACATTTTTATCACAAAAAATTAATTTTCATCAAATTAGTTGAATTTTCAACCTAAAAAGATGAATTTTCAACTAAAAATGTAATAGTTAATATTTCAACTAACACATTTTTTATATTTCAAATAAAAAAATAGTTTAATTTAACCAAAAAAAGACAAATTCGTAACATAAAAACTTGAATCCTCAACTTTAACAGATTATTTTTCAACCAAATAGTTCAATTTTCAAGCTAAATAACGAATTATTTAGAAGCCAGTTGAATTTTCAAAAAAAGTTTATTTTCAACTAAGATGAATTTTCTATCAAACAGTAGAATTTTCAACTAAAACAGCTTTAACAATTTTATTTTTAACCAAAAAGAAGAATTTTTAGCCAGTTGAATTGAACAAAAATGAAGAAAATAATTGAATCCTCAAAAAAAATATGAATTCCACCAAAAATGGATAGTTAAATTTCCATATACAAAAATTAATTTTTAACCCAAAAAACGAATTTTCAACAAATTATATGAATTTTCAAACAAATAGTTGAATTTTTAACCAAAGTAGTTAAATTTTAAACGAAAAAATATGAATTCTCCACGAAAAATGTAATGGATGATATTTCAACGAAGAAATATTTAAATTTAAATAAAAAATAGTGGAATTAAGCAAAAATACGAATTTTCAAGGAAATAGTTAAATTTTCAACCAAAAACATGGATTTTTAAAAAAGGAGATTAATTTTCTACCAAGATTAATTTTCTACCAAATAGTTGAATTTTTATTTTAAAATAAAAATGTTCAACCAAGTAGTTGAATTTTTAACTAAAACAGATAAATTTTCAACCAAAAATGGAATAGTTAAATTTTCAATTAATAAAATGAATTTTCAACGAAAAAAAGAAGAATTTTCAACGAAATAATTAAATTCGCATCCACAGAGAGGACTCTCGAATAAAAAAAAAATTAATTTTTCACAAAATTGTTTTATTATTAACAAAGTAATTTAATTTTTAAACTGAAACAAAAAGAATTAACTTTTGACCAAAAATAGTTGTATTTTGGTATTGGGCTTACTTCAGTTAAAATGTAAGCAAAAAAGGAGAAAAACCAGAAGTTTCTTGAAAACAGGGGGAAAAAAAGGAATTTTCTAAAAATAGGGGAAATATTGGAATAGGGGAAAGATTGTGAAATCTAAAATATGAAAGCTTTTTCAAAGCTTTCGCAAAATTCAAAAAGTTTGTTAAAATTCATAATCAGAAAACTTACTAAACTTTAACTAATTTCGTAACGTTACATCCGTTGACCCCCCCCCCCCTCAAATTCATAACGTAGTTTGTGGACGGCCCCTTATGTACTGCAAATTAAATTTCATTTAAAATTAATTTATGTTATTAATTCTCGGAAATATTAAGATAATTTTAATTAGAACATTTTTAGTTTGATCTTGAAGCAATCCCCGCAGGTTCCTTGAGGCAAGATTCGGTTAAATTGACCCAATTTATTTCCATAAGGAACATGCGGGGTACTTTGATAAAATTTAAGTGGAATTCTTTGACAACTTTTTATAACTCGTAAAAAAAAGGTACAACATATAAATATAAAATATAAAATAAAAAATATAAAATATAAAATAAAAAATATAAAATATAACAGGGATCACAGCACAAAAGAAGCTCAAAAAAGGGGAAATAGGGTAATTTTCTCACGAAAAAGGGGAAAATAGGGGAAAGATTAAACATTTATTT
>JAABKJ010007851.1:0-11591 GCA_011634705.1 Andricus grossulariae
GTAATTTATTTTCAATTTGAATGGTTCTTGTCCGAGCTAAGTTACCAGCAGTGCGCCTCGACAAAGATATTATACATATCCTTAATGCAAAATTTATTCGAAAAATTAAAAATAATAATTAAAAAAATATTTTATATAAAATTTTTAATTTATATTTTCAAGTATGTACCGACTGAGTATCGGCTATTTGATTGACTCATTCGGGGGTAAAGAGTGCGGGACAAGAGAGTTGGTGGGCGAAATCTACGGGTTGAGAGGCATGGGGGGATCGGGCAATTTTCGCCGGAATCGCCGTCTACAATTAGTTCCTCGAACTATACCCCGTCCCGCATCTAGGCTTATAATATGTTTGTTCTTACCGGGCTCAACCTCAGAAATTCCACCTGGTTACCTGTTGCACTTCCTGTACCTTTGCTTCGTTGGCCGAATAACCTCCTGGATTTCAGTCTTGTATTCCGCAACTGTGAACAAAAAAATGAATAATGATTATTATTCATTATTATCAATATTTATTACTGGTTGAAAATTCAGCTATCTTGTAGAAAATTCATCTTTTTGGCTTGAAAATTCAAATTTTATAGTAAATTTGGCACTATCGAGCACGGACAATAAGAAAGTAAAAACAACAAAATAAATAGTTGCTATAAAGAATGTAGGAAAAGTAATCTCAATTGATGTGAGGTTATGTTTTATAAATATAATAAATATTTTACTTACCGCCATAGACGAATTGAAGTGTTACTATATACGTACGTACACCACGATTTTTATTGTCTTGAACAAGATGAAAATATTTAATCGTGCATATATGCAGACGCCAAAAAACAAAAACACTTAAGCTAACTCGAGAAAACATGCGAAACGGGACGGGAAGTCGCCGACGCAGTCATGGCGCGTCGGGTGATTACCGTCCGACCGACGGCGGCTGCGCCATATATTATTCAACGACAGCGCACGGTTTTTAAATACACCTTTCTTATTTTCCTTGTAAATAGTACAAAATAAAGGAAATTCCATTAAAAATTATAGATACATTTTTTTAATTTCTCAACAGATTTTCTGAACATATATTTTTAATTAGATTTTAAATATCAATATAATATTCAACATGAAAGTCAAAGTAGAAATTTACTCTGCCAAAAATTCCAGGCAAATTTCAAACAAATCCCTGATTCGGAAATTTCTCCGAAATTGTCCGCAAAGTGATCCGGTTTTTGTCCTCCGGATTCTATCCGGTCGTGTCCAAAGTTTTTCCGGCCGAAAGAGCACGGAAATAAATCCGAATATCATACGGTAAAATCCAAAATTTGTACGGTCTGATGGATTCGATCAGTCCGGGATAGATCCGCTGGAGTCCGTATTTTGTACGGTCTGACGGATGTTATCAATCCGGATTGCGTTCGTGTTTTGTACGGTCGACGGATGCGATCAGCCCTGCTTCGGTCCAGTTGAGTCCGTTGCCTGATAAAAATTATTGACAAACTCCGGATTCCGAAATTTGTCTGAGATTGTGTAGGACGTCATCCGGATATTCTATCCGGTTGTATTTAAAAATTGTCCAAATGAAGTAGCACGAAAAAAATAATAAATCTGAATATTGTCCGTTAGAATCCGAAAGTTGTACGGTCTGACGGATTCGATCAATCCGGATTATATCAGATCATCTCCGTTTTTTGTGCGGTTTGACGGACCGCATAAATTTGATATAACAAGGTTATATAAGCAGTTTACACACGAGAAACGCATTTTTGATTTATTTGACGCACATAAACCTGTTTCTATAGCTTAACTTACCACTACTATATATAAAGCCTCGAGTCATATTTAATTTTTTAATTGCGGAATCCGAAACGCATCAACAATTTTTAGTAGGGTTATGTATACGGTCTGGCAGATACGATTAGTCCGATTTGTGTCCGGTCGTGTGCGGTCATGTCTACTTTTTGTACGGTCTTTCGGATGTGATCAATCCGGTTTGTCCCTGGTGGAAAAAATTCTCTGCAAATTCTCTGCAAATTACTGCATAATATCCCTGCAATAGCTCTGCAGGTATTCTGCAAACGTCTCCTGCATTACTGCTTAAATTGAAACACTTTAGGATAAATGCAGACTAACTCTGCATTACTCTTCTTCGAAAAATGGTCTGCATTCGCATGCATTTCTCAGCGAGTTTCCTGCAAAGATTATTCGCAAATACTCGGCAAAAGTCTCTGCCTCACTGCTTAAATTGAAACGCTTCTACGAAAATGCAGAGAAACTCTGCATTACTCTACGGCAGACAATTCTCTGCATTATTTTGAAAATATTCTTACTGGATGTCTGCAATTGTTCCTGCTTTACTACTGCAATTGGAAAACATTAAAGGAGATGCAGAGAACCTCTGCATTGTCCTACGGGAATGAATTCTCTGCATTTTTGTGCATTCCTTTCCCATTTTACTAAAAGTGTATATTGTTCGGCAACTTTACTGTTTTCAAAACTGCTACAAAAAAGGGTATTTGTTGTAATAAGTACAAATACCCCTTTTTGTAGCAATTTTGAAAATAGTAAAGTTGTCGAACAATGCACAAAAACTTTTAGGCGCAACAATACATAATTTCTCTGAATTTCTTCTAAAGTGTTCAAAATGCGATAGCAAAGTAGAGACTTGCGGATTCTTGCACAGAAATTATCGACGCTTTTTACGCATATTTTTGGTAAAATGGAAGGGGAATGCATGAAAATGCAGAGAATTCATTCCCACATTAGAATGCAAAGTTTCTCTGCATCTTATTTATCACTTTGAATTTGATTTAAAACTACTTTGAACATTTCAGTGTCAATAATTTGTACTTGAACTTAACATACATAACAAAGTTTTGAAATTGAAAAAAGACTTAATGTCTTTGAATTTGATACAAAACTACTTTGACAGAGAAAGACACCTAATCTGACGGTGCGTCAAGAATTCTGCTTGCTCAGGTTCGGGTTTTGGATACTCTACGATAAGTTCGATGCAAGAGGAAAATATTCCCTATTGACATCGTGGAGAACATGGTTTTCAGTCATTTTATCTTACATACTGATGGTTATTTACTTTATTTATTTTATTATTCTGCATATTCTATATTGTTTTGATGTTGTCATTAGAAAATTGACAATTATTATAGACTTTATCTTTTTCATTCCAAAAGGGCTCCACTTGCGAGCGTTAGAATACTTTATTTTTCTCTTGATTCTCCTGTTATGCTTACTTAGCATATTAATTCACGTTGTTGATAAGATTACGGCAATAACCCATTTCACACCTGCATTCTAAACATTATTGTTTCCAATAAGTGGTCTGCTCTACGGAACTGGAAGGTTTTTATGCTAATCACCTTTTATTGCAGGGCTGTTTTTTGTAAGTTGCCCTATATATGATATTGTCTCCTTTTTGTAAGACTTGATGGCCTGCCTTAATATATGTCACGTCAATGCTTAATATCTCCCTGCTCATTTTGATGAGTTTGCTGATTATTTTGGTCAGAGATCCTTTCATATTATAGCTGTATCTAAAACTTGGCTTAAGCCTCAATTTGATTCGTCAAATATTAGCCTTAATAATTACTCACTTTTCAGAAAAGATGGGGAGTCTCGTAGAGGTAGTGGGGTCTGCGTATATCTGCATAACTGACAGTACTGTACCGGCTGTTGAATTTTTATTTATTGACATCTTTCCATCTCGTGAACGTTTACTTTTTGGGGTTGTATATAAACCACCCAATGCTGGTTTTGGTATTGAATTTGAGACGAAGCTTTTTGATTAAAAGCTTAATTATAATAATGTTATAATTACAGGGGATTTTAATACAAACTTAGATATTTTCTCCAACCAATCCAAATACCTTACGTCTTTGGCCAATTCTGCTGGTTTATCTATAGCACCACATGGATCTACGCACCACTCTGGAATGTCAAGTACATGGATTGACCCTACGGCTGTGGATTGGGGTGCCAATTTAAAATGCAATTTTTTTTTTCTTAAGGTCTTCGCCTATACATTTGTACAGTTTGACAAAAAAAAGGCCACGTATGTTTTTTATATAAAATTTTCTTCAGCTCCCGCATTTTCCTCTTTTTTAGCTAAACTGCGTGTTCTGAAGAAAAAATGAATGTGAAAAAAACATTTTACTTTTTCATAAACAGCATTTTGTGCTCATAACACTTTTGCATAAAATCCATTTTTTTGGCCAATAGACCACTTAAATTTCAGTAAAATGACATTTTACTTTTTTATAAACGATATTTTTTGTTTATAACACTGTCGCCTAAAACCCTTCTTTCGATGTAATGTTTCAGATAAAATTTGTTTGTTTTATGCACATCTTTCTTTTAAGTTATATTATATTCATTTTAAAAATATGTTCACTCTACATGTAAGTGGTTTATTTGCTCAAAAAAAGGGTTCTAGGTGAAAGGGTTGTAAACGAAAAATGTTGTTTATGAAACAGTAAAATGTTTTTGTCGCGCTGGTTTTTCCACTTGAACCCTCAGTTCAGCGAAATAAGTGAAAAATGCCATTTTCTTAACATTTAAGTGATGTACTGTTCGAAAGAAGGGTTTTAGGCGAAAGTTTAGTAAATAAAAAATTTCGTTTATAAAAAGGTAAAAAAGGGTTTAGACAAAAGTGTTATAAACAAAAAATATTGTTTAGAAGAAAGTCAAATGTTTTTGTCGCATTTGTTTTTTTATTTCAACCCTCAGTTTAGCTAAAAAAGTGAAAAATGCCATTTTCCTGATATTTAAGTGATGTACTGTTCGAAAGAAGGGTTTGAAAAAACATCTGTTATAAAAAAATTTTCCTTACAAAAAAATGAAATATCTCTATTATATTTATTTCTTTTACTAGAGCCCATAGTTCAAGAGCGAAAATGAAAAGAATATATATTTTTTATCTTCAATCGCCTTGAGCGGGATCGAAGATACTTTTTTTCGGAAAATAAAGAATGCGGGAAATTTTTTTTCATTCAAGGAGAAATCTCAGGGTAAGACCCAATGAATTGATGAAACTTAGATTACTTAAGTGTCGTATCTGAGCTAATGTAATAAATTTTCAAAGTCTTACCCTATAGTATTTTTTATTAAAAAAAAAATTACCACGTATTTTTTCTTTTAAAGCTAAAAAAATATTTAGCGAACCTAGAATGTTATTTGGCTAAGACCGTAAGAAAAAAAAATTCCATTTTAAATTGCCATCCTACTGTGGGTGATCTAACTAAAGTACAAAATTATTCTTAACACCCAGTTCCCTTCCTGTCCAACGATGATCTTATTCAAATACATTACAATTTTAACTCAAGTATAAATCTTGCCCCGTGTTTAAAAAAATTCAGAAACCTAAGTAAAGTTGATGAGGATAGATTGTTCACTCTAATCTCTCAAGCTGATTGGAGAAGTGTATTTTCTGATAGAAATTTAAATTCAAAGGTAGAAAAACTTAATAATACATTGATTTCAGCATTCGATGTAGTGGCCCCAGTACATGATTTTCAAGCAAGGAAAAAAATTTGTCCGTGGATATAGGAAAAGATTAAAAGTCTCAGAAGGGAAAGAGACAGAAAGTATTCTCAAGCTAGGAGGACAAACGATCAGGTACGATGGAAGGAATTCCGTGTCCATAGGTATCTGGTTTAAAGTAAGATAAGGGACTCTTATAGAATAACTGTAACCATAATGCAATTGTTAAAAAGAATAGGGATGAAAATATCTGGAAGGTTCTTCGGCGGCTTGGAATTATTCCCTCTCAGAGTCAAACCTTCTATCAGAACTGCCTGGTAAATTACGTTATGGAACGCTCCTTCATTGAGCCTTTACCAACTGATAATACTCTCTTATCCAGTGAATTACCTTCCTTTGACGATTCCAACTTTTAGTTCTCTTATATTGGGGCAGATTCGCTGCTTGCAGTAATTGCCAATGTAATCTCAGGGGCTATCGGTATTGATGGTATCTCGAATGAAATGGTTAAACTTTCTCTCCGTGTGATACTTCCTGTTCTACTTCATATCTACAATTGTTCTCTACAACTTGGGATTTTCCCCAATATTTGGAAACAAGCACTGACTCGCTCTAACCCTAAGTTCACTTATCCTTCAACGCTAACAGATTTTCGTCCTCTCTATCCTCAGTCCATTAGCCAAGCCTCTTGAGAAATTAGTGGATAACCAGCTAACTGAATATTTGGATAAACATAATCTGCTTGATCCTTTCCAGTCTGGATTCCGGCGGGAGCACAGTACCATCACTGCTTCCCTTAAATTTAGTGCTAATTTAAAAGCTGCAATAGATAAAAATGAAGTAACGATTGCTGTATTTTTTATCTTTCCAAAGCGTTTGAGTTGGTAAACCATTGCCTTTTAATCAAAAAATTAAAAAGCCTTAATATCTCTAGCAGTGCCATTAATTGGTTCAAATCTTACTCAAGTAATCGATTACAATGCGTAGCAAACAGTGATGGTCTTCGCTCTGTCTTGTATGAGGTGATGAGTGGGGTTCCCCAGGGCTCAATACTTGGCCCCAAAATGTTTGATGTGTTCACATGCGACTTTTCAGCTGTTTTACGCTACTGTAAATCAATCCACAAAAAACATATGCTTTGTTAGTTGAATACTCCACTCATAATCCATCCAAAGTCCTGGATTCCCTCCCACCCTTGTACTTGAACGGTCTTGTTATTGACTATTCTGATTCTGTCAAAAACTGCTTCTTCCACATCATCATCAAATCCATCATCATTCCCATCAACTGCTTCTTCTTTCAAGAGAACAGTAGATTCACTTCCATGAGCAGATTCATTTTCTATCGGAACCATATAATTATCTTCATCCGTGTTCAAAAGCTTACTAGCATCCTCATCATTTTCTGTATTACTATTGTCTTCGTTATTGAAATTCTCATTATTTTGGTCTGTTTTCGAAGTTTCATGATCGCTTTTGTGGTTCTCTTCTGACGCCCTATCCGAAAACGAAAGGAAAATATTACATTTTTTTCGATACGCCCTACTATGCAGTGGAGAAGTATATCGTAACTTGCGATACTGGAGGTTCTTCATGCACCGAGTGCAAGACTACCCTGCTGGCACCGAAACACCTAAAGACGTCCTTAGAATGTACCTCTATGTCATGCAATTTGACGTCCTTAAGACATCATTTGGATCTTTTCATTATTTTAAAAGTTCCTCAAGACGTACGCCACAAGACGTCTATAGGACAACTTTAGGACTTTTGTGCCCACTGGGTAATAACTTTCATTCAAAAAATATAATAAAAGTGCTTGAACAAGAAGACGAAAAAAAACTCATACTACTTTTGTAAATTAGTGACAAACGCGTCTTCATTAATGAAGAAAATGATATGTATCTCTCAACACTGCGAAACACAGTTGAAATTCAATCATTCTTAATATTATAGGAGAGCTAAAAAGGAAAACTGTAAATACTTCCATCCGCTCAGCTGAAAATATCTCGAATAGTAAAGGAAAATAGACAACAATTTATTTTTCTATTCCATTTCTCTATTGGATTTAAGTCAACACTACTAATGAGGTGGGATTCAATAAATATTGATATTAAAAGACTGCTAACACATCAAAATGTAAATATGTTCATTCCCTTAACTAGAAACTATCTTAAATAATAAAAAAATAGAAAAAACTGTACTTTTTCACAGTATTTTCCTCAACACAGCCACAGTTTAAATTCAATAAATGTATATAATGAAAGATGACTATAACGCCAAAAATGTACATAATTCGATTCATTTAACTAAAAATTACCTCGAACGTTGAAAAACAATATAAAAAAATGTACATATTTCTCTACTTGGTATAGAATTTTTACATGCAATATCTTACTGTTATAATTAAACAATCATACAACATGTATCGAAGTCTATTTTTTCATATGTCTTACCTACGTCGTTTTCAAATTTAGACTTTTTTTCGAATATTTTGCAATAAAGAATGTTTTTCAACCACAAAAACAGGCACTACCGTTGAGTTTAACTTGTGATAATATTGTGAATTTAACCGAATGATTTTCCGTTTTTACCAGGGATTGGGAGCGAAATGCTGGGTGAACGCTCGATGGGTTCCTCACGCACTTCTCACCTGCTCATATTTTCCCACTGTTACGAACTAAAAGGTCCGTTCGCGCTCCTCGAGGTATGAAAAATCGTGTGGTGAGCAGAGAGTGAATGGTCATGGCTACCCGAAAACTAGGCATTGCTGTATTCGAGCGGACCACGTGAACGCGTAGAACACGATTAGGCCAGCAGATGAGAACCCATGTGAGAAATCGTGTTCGAGCTCACCATTGGCGGCCTTCTACTCGTGCTCACATAGGTATTCACCGTCAAGCAGCATGAAACAGCTACATGCGCCTGATGCGTGAGGGAAAGAGTTTCTGCGTTGTGAACGCTCATTGCACAATATATATTTCACAGGATGGCGCTGCGTCATATGCTATACAGTTTAATACATAATATCATTCTTGGGCTTTATTTGAACTTCAGTTTTCAATTTTTATATTACATATGGTCTGAAACAGTAATAATTATCTGTCTTATTTGAATGATAAATTATTAGTGTTCACATATATAAAAATTTGCTAATAAAGAAATATAGAACAAAAATTATTTTATAAATGCAAATACTAAATATTCAATTTGAAATTAAAACTTAGAAACATCTCTCAGCATTTCAAGATTTTTCAAACCTACTTTTGTTCACTTTCTAATTGTGAACAGATGAATTTAGAGGAACATGCAGGCACATGATTCTAATCGAATTTTTAACTTAATAAAAATTTACAAACTTATATGGTTTTCTGACGAACATACGAATTATTATAAAAATAGCTAAATTTTGAACCAAATTGTTGAATATTCAACTAAAAAAAAGTTTTCTATCGAAAATGCAATATTGAAATTTTCAGTATAACAAATTGCTTTAAAAAATGAATTTTCGACCGGTTTAATTAAAAAAAACAGACGAATTTGTAACAGAATAGTTGAATCTTCAACTAAACGGTACGGTTTTAAAAATAAAATATTAATATTCTACCCAAAAAGATAAAGTTTCAACCAAAATGTTAAGTTTTCAACCAAGTAGTTCAATTTTATACAAAATTCTGGAATTTGTGGGCCAAATAGGCGAAGTTTCTATAAAACAGTCGCATTTTCAACCCGAAAATGTAAATTTTCGAAAAAAATGTAAATCACAAAGAAATAGTTCAATTTGACCTGAAATGATGAATGTTGTAATAGAAAGATTGATTCTCAACAAACAACAATCATTATCTACCAAATAGTTCAATTTTTCAGTAGTATATATTTAAATCTTTAACCAAATCTTGACTTTTTACCAAAAAAATTGAATTTGAACCAAAAATATAATTTTTCAACAAAGAAATTCATTTTCATATCAATAGTTGAATTTAAAACTAAAACAATCGCTTTTCAACCAAAAATAAAATAGGTACATTTGCAATTCAAGAATTGATCTACACCTGAAAAAAAGAATTTCCAACAAAATAGATAAACTTTTCAACCAAAGAGAGGGATCTTCAACTATTAACATTAATTGTTACTTGGGAACTTGTAGTTTTAAACGAAGTAGTTATATTTTCAATCAAGAAGATTTATTTGCCAGAAAATAAAGACAAATTTAAAACGTAATGCATAAGTTTTCAAGATAAATTAGTTGAATTTTCAAAGAAAGACGATCAACTGTTACCTAAAAACGGAAAAGCTTAGTTGTCAGGAAACAAGTTAATGGCCAAAAAATTTAAGATTTTTGAACAAAATAGTTCAATCATTAATTTATAAAATGAATTTTGAACAAAATAATTCAACTTTTGGCTTGAGCATTCGAATATTTGGTTTTTGGTTGAACTTGTTTTGTTAGGAAATTGGACAATTTCTTTGAACATTCATCTTTGTAGGTTGAAAACTTAACTGTTCAACACAAACATTTAACTATTTTCTTTCAATTCCAATTATTTTGCTAAAAATTGAACTTTTTTCTTAAAGAGTCATCTTTCTAATTGAAAATTTATCTTTCTTGGTTGAAAATCTTCTTTGGTTGAGAATTCTATTATTATATTTTTGGTGAAAAATTTTAGTATTTGGTTGAAGATTAAACCATTTTCTGAAGATATCTCCTTTTTGGCTAAATTGGACTATTTCTCATTCAAAATCAAAATATTGTCTGTCTGACATGTCACCTATACTATATTTTTCGCTGAAAATTCACCTTTTAGATTAAAAAAACATCATTATTGGAAGTTTTCATTACTTTATTAAAAAGTAATTATATCTGATCAAGATTTATCTCCTTAGTTAAGGAATATAAATTGCTGAAAATTTGTTTTTGTCATTAAAAAAATTTTTTTTCAGGAAAATTCAACTGTTTTAATTTTTGAAAATTCGTCTTCTTTGATGGAGCTCAACTTTTTTTGATTTGAAATAAAAAATTGGTTGGCTTTGTAGGCTGGAATATCAACTATCCTATTTTTTATTGACAATTCATTTTTTTTTGCTTGCAAATGGAACAACTTGGTCACATTTTTTTTCTTACATTACTGAGAAATTTTTCTTGGATGGAAATTTAAATTCGGTTAATAAATCGTCTTTTTTGTTTTTTAATTGACTTTTTGTCAATATTCCATATTTTTTATTAAAAGTGAAACTGTTTCGTCGAAAATCAATCTGTTTGGTTTAAGAATTCACCTTTTGTTTTTGCAATTTCATCTTTTTTGATAAAAAATCATTCTGGTTAGTATTACTATTAGTCATCTATTCCGTTAAAAATTCAACTACTTTGGTGAATATTCATGGTTTTTGTATCAAGTTTACTGTTCGTGATTTACAATTGCAACCTTTTTTTTATTGGAAATATTTCCAGTATCATAGTTCTCGTTCAGAATTCATTTTTTTGGTTGAAAATTAAACTACTTGATTGTAAGCTGAACTTCTTTGTTAAAAATTACTTTTTTGATGAAAGATTTAGGTCTATGGTTGGAAATTGATTTTTTTTACATTTACTTTATATTGATACTTTTCCCCAAATTTCAGGTTGAACATTAATCTCTTTAGTCAAACATTTGGTTAAAAATGTATCTGTTTTGGTTGAAAATTAACTTCTTTCGTGGAAAATTCATCTTTCTGAATCTGCAAGTCAAAAGGTTTCTAAAAAAATCTAGCTTCACGACTATAAGAAACGGAACGGTCTACTGTTCACAGGCTCTACCAACTGCTACCAACTCAATGGTAAAATTTGAAGAAGCAAAAGCAAAGATATATCGAGGAACTAATTGTAGACGACGCTCCCGGCGAAAATTGCCCGATCCCCCCATGCCACTCATCCCGTAGATCGCGCCGACCAACTCTCTTGCCCCCACCCTCTTTACCACCGAACGAGTCAATCGAATAGCCGATACTCAGTCGGCACATACTTAAACATATAAATTAAAAATTTTATATTAAATATTTTCCTAATTATTATTTTTAATTTTTCGAATAAATTTTGCATCAAGGAAATGTATAATATCTTTGTCGAGGCGCACTGCTGGT
>JAABKJ010007852.1:0-11591 GCA_011634705.1 Andricus grossulariae
TCATTTCAATAAATTTATATTATTAAAATTCATAATATGCATTGGTATTGAAACAAACGTATTTGCATTGTCTTGTTTTTATGATTAAAAAAAGTGCGCATCCTGTAAAAAAAATTTTGTTATTAACCATTTTATTGCAACTTGTGTCGTTTTTCCATATATTGAATTTGTTTATTTTTAATGCTATTTTTTACGATTCTAACCAAAAATACGCATCCTAGCGTGAAGTGGTTTTAAGCATGTTTTTATAACAAAAGTTTATAACAAATTCGTAGATCATTTTTGTTTAAACAACTTTTGTCTATTAATTTTTTTGGCTCTTGTGTGGTTTGTCAAAAATTTAATTTTTTTTTGTTTAATGTTATTTTTTACGATTAAAACAAAATCTACGCTTCTTTAAAGAAGTTATTTATGACAAATTTTTATAGCTCGTTTTTGTATGAGCAACTTTTGTCTATTCATCTTTTTACGTACCTGGCGTCGTTTTTCCAAAGATTTAATTTTTCTATTTTTAATGCTATTTTTTACGAATGAAACAAAAACCACGCATCATATAAAAAAGTGATCAATAACAAATTTGTAGATATTTTTTATATGCACAATTTTTGTTTCCTTATCTTTTTTCATATCTTGCATAGTTTGACCGCAAAATGGAATTTTTGATTATTTTTTGTGCAATCAAAATTTGAATTTTTTATTTAAAAAAAAATGAAAAAGTTGTTATGACAATATGTTTTTTTGGAATTTTGTAAATGCAACTCCAGTCATTTTCATTTTATCAAAAAAAGTCATTGGGATAAATTGTTCATCTTTTTAAGTACTACGAAAATCCGTACATAGAATTTTTTAATCTTAAAAAAAATGGTCTCAAAAATTTCAAAAATGCGCTCACTTTTTGAATTTTTATCTAAAATAGCTGGCTAACGAGCTTGACCTTCATTTGAGGACACTTGAAGAGTATAAATTAAAAGCCCAAAGCCCAATTCAATCTGTCAATTCTTTCGAAAATTATCGACAGACTAAAAATCGACATACATACACACAGGCATACATACACATAGGCAGACACATTCGCGAAGACATGGACATTTGACAAAACCGGGGGGTGGGGGTGGGGGGGGGGTCAAATTGTACACAAATCTAATACCTTCTCTGATGAGAATGTAAAAATAAAAAGGATGAAATCCATAAAATGTATAAAAGTGAGAATTTGTGTGTTTCCACATGTCCGCCATCTTGATCGCGTAAATTACTAGGTATTTCACTTTTTTTTTTTTAAATACCTCATTTAGGTATTTTATCTAAAAAAAAAGTCAACTGACGCGTCACTGCGCAACACTTTAAGTTGCAATAAAGTTGAATAAGTTAAATTTAATATTATTTTACACATTTGAATAATTTTAATCGGTTTCTCTAAATCTGAATCAGTTAAATTCAACTAATTTTTAGTAGTCAAAGACACCGAAATAATTACTGAAAATAATTAACCTAATTCATTATTTTAAATAACATATAACCTGAAACTTTAATTTAACTTAAGTTTGACTAATAATTCAATACTGAGTCAGCGACTGACTTTTAGCTTGTCAATTAGTCACTCACGATTCAGAGAAAACTGTCAATTATAATTATCGACTGTACAATGTACATTTCCAGTCGATAAAGAATGACAAAAAGTCAATAGATGAATCATTTATTTAACCCAATTACTGGAAAAAGTAGACACAAGTAGCATTAAATAAAACAAAAAGTTGCACTCCTCGAAAAAAGTCGCAAAGAATAAGGAAGCTATTTTTTAATGTCATCTCGAAAGGGTGCATTGAACTATAATCTGAACTTCGAACTTAAATTAATACGTACTTGAATTCTCATTTCAACGATTTATTACAAATTTCAATTTTGTATTTACTGAAACTATTTTCTTACGAAAAATAAAACGAAACCTCGACCTAAGGCGCAAAGTCGTAATCATTTGCCGCCAGTGTTCAGAACACGATATGTTTTGATTGCTAAAACTCTTGGCTTTTCTCCAGCTTAATGGGCGTACATTTAAACATTAAAAACTCGATTTACATTCTAAATGAAAACAAAGTTTGGCGCATTTATTTCCAAGTTCCAACCTCGAGAGAAATCCAGCGAGTTTGCCAGCGCGTCGCGGCGTCGTCCTTCTTGTAGCCGGAACGCGCGCGCGAATCTCCGGTGTTGTAAGCTGTAAGGTCGTTTCGCGTCGCACTTTCAGACGGTGGAGGGTGTCTTCCAGTCCAGTGGTGTCAGGGACAGGGGCCGGCGAGCAAGGATCACACCAGGAGTAACCAATAAGCGCAAGTAGAGTTAATTGTCACCATCAATGTCACGCTAATCAGCACTCAATTGTCAATGATATGGTCTCTTATACCCTAGCCAAGCTAGGCTAGGCTAGGCTAGGTATGTCTATGGCGACAGAGAAGTCGGAACATAATAAGGGAGGCATGCGCCGCGCCTTTCCCAGAAGCGAACTGCGGATACGGATGCCGTGTACGTTGAGGGTGGAATACGAGTGGAGGGGTAAGAAAGTGCGCAGTAAGGAAAAGATGGGCAGTGATCCCCCACTTTCACCCCCAATCGACCACCCCCGCGCGTTCCTCGTAAACAGGATATTATAGGAACTCTATGTTATTATTTCCCATTTCGTGGAAACAAGTAGAGTTCTAATAGCTGGATGACTTATTGTCACAGTCAATTTTCAGGGTGGTCATTCATGGGACGATTTCAAATTCCAGGTGTTACTTCCAGTTTTTTCCAGATAAAATTTGATTAATTTCGCGGCCAAGTTAATATAACTTATGAACTGTTTCTATACCATTTTAGTTTTTAACCCCTATAGAAATCAATTACGGGCCCCCTACAGCCTTTTCTCATCAAAACGTAACGCAATACACAGAAAAATTCTAGGCTAACTTTTGCTGCGTCTTATTTTTGTAAGGTTTACTTCAGCCGTTGCTGGGGCAACTTCATGTAATTTTTGTTTTGTTTAATAACTAATCATTTCGAATTGAAATCGTTGGAAATAAAAAATATACAACTTTAGATCAGGTGAAATTTTGAAAAAAGGACATAATGTCCAATGGACTGCAAAGGAATTAAACTTGTAATTTTATAAATAAAAGCCCCTAAAATTAAACAACTTGTAATTGAAAGTGTTTGAAATAGATAAATTTTCATCAGAAGCTCTAAAAACTGTAAAATGTCAGACTAAAATTTTTAAACTTGGACAATTTCATTATAAAAGAGTTAAAACTGTACTGTTTTTAATTCAAAGCATTCAAAATTGAACAATTTTATTTTTAATTGAAGAATTTTGATAGTTAATAAATTCAAATTAAAAAATTCGAAAATAGGACAATTTCGAAGCAATAAAAATGGAATATTTGTAGATTAGAATTCTGAAAATTGGATCATATAAAATTCAAAAGAATAAAAATTTGATTATTTCTAATTAAAATCGTTTAACATTTAATAATTGAAAACTTTTGACTTTAAATAATTTTCAATTCGAAACGAATAAAATTTGACAATTTGCAATTGAAAATTAAATAGAATGCCTCAAGGGTAAAGTTTCTGAAATTCTAGAATTACAAATTTTTATTATATAAAAAATATACAATTTAACATTAAATTATTCTAAAAAAAAAAAAAAAAAACGTTCAAAATAAAAAGTAATTTTAAATGGGAAAAATTAAATTTAAAAAACTTCGACTACCTACACCCTATACCCTCTAAAATTTCAATTAATTTCAGTAAATTTAAATCATGTGAAAATCAATATTTTTTAAATTGAGAATTATACTTTTCAAAATCCAACCATTTCAATTTTAATTAAAAAGTTGAAACTTATGATCGGGAAAAATTGAAAATTTAGCGCTCAACGTGACAATTCATAACTTTAAAATTGTAATCATTACAAAGTAAAGAAATTATTTAATTGCTGATTAATCAATTTCAGATAGTTTAATTTTTATCCATTTTGATTTTTAACAACACAATTTTAACTTTTTGATTTAAAATCATTTAATTTTTAACACTTCGTTTTTATTCATTCGTGAAATTTTCAAATCAAATATACTTTCAATTCGAAATTGTTTTTTTTTACATTCTCATTCTAATCAGAAGGACCAGTTTTATGTAAAATTTGACTCTGTCGGTTTTGATCAAATATCCACGTCTTGAGACCCCCTGAATCAGAAAAAAACGATTTTTAAGAAGGTCTGTCTGTCTGTATTTATGTCTATATACTGTAAGCACGATAACTTTCGAAAAATTGATCAGATTGGATTGTGCTTTGGCACACTTTTTTAAGGCCTAAAAAGAAAGAACGAGTTCTTTAACCAGCTATTTTGGATGAAAATTCAAAAAGTTAGAACATTTTCAAAATTTTTGAGACCATTTTTTTCAAGATTTAAAAATTCTATGTACGACTATGTATAGTACTTGGAAACTCGAACAATTAATCCTCATGACTTTTTTCGATAAAAAGAAAATTAGCAGAGTCATAGCATTTTCAAAATAAATAAAAAAACGAAAATTTAACATTTTAAGCCCAACAACGCACGATATGAAAAAAAGTCAAGTGAAAAAAACATTGCTTTTTGAAAGCCATAGAATATTATCATAACAACTTTTTGAATTTTGTCAAGGAATCGAAAATTCAAATTTTGATAGCACAACAAATAATACAAAATTCCACTTTGCGGTCAAACTATGCAAGATACAAAAAATGATTAAAACACAAAAATTGTGCAAGAAAAAAAGATCTAAAAATTTGTTATTAATCACTTTTTAATAGGACGCGTATTGTTTTATTTGCAAAAAACAACATTAAAAATAAAAAATAAAATTTTTTGGACTGACGACATAAGCTATGAAAAGAATAATTTGACAAAAGTTGTTGACCCACAAAAGAGATACAAATTTGTTACTCATCATTTTTTGATGGGATGCGTAGTTCTTTTTTGTAATCGTGAAAAATAACATTAAAAAATAAAAAAATTAAATTTTTCGAAAAATGACACAAGGAAAGAAAAAAAAATCAATAGACAAAAGTTCTTCCCTTAAAAAGGATCTACAAATTCGTTATTTCTAATTTTTAGAAAGGACGAGTAGATTTTCTTTCAATCCTAAAAAATAAGAATGAAAATAAAGAAATAAATTTTTTTGAAAAACGACACAAGTTGCAATAAAATTTATAATAACAACATTCTTTTATAGGATGTGCACTTTTTTTTAATTATAAAAACAAAACAATACAAATACGTATGTTTAAATAAGAATGCATATTATGAATTGTGATAATATAAATTTATTGAAATGATAGATTTTTCAGGGTAGCTGAGAATAAAAATTTCTGTAAAATAAGAAGCAAATATTAAAGTAATCATGAAAAATAAAATTTTGTACATTATTTTACAATAATTAAGCAGTACCAGACCGAGGTACAGAAATAATTATAATATACATTTCATATAATAGTGTTGATCATAATGTAGAAAAGTTCACATTTTGGGCAAAATCGAGTGCGAAGCACGAGATACGTGATGAAAATGTGATCGTTAAAGCCGAAGGAGCTTTAATAAAAGAGAATTGACAATCACCAAATTACAGTTGTCAATGCGCTCGCTTTTAATTTTAAAAGGTCTGTCCACGAATGTGAGGTAAATAAATTATCGAGCGCGAAGCGCGAGATAAATATGTTATGGAGCGCGAAGCGCGAGAACCAACAGTCACGCGCTTAAGGCGCGTTCAAACATTTTCAGATAAAAAATAATTCAATTTTGAATGCCTAGTTCTAAAATCTTCTAATTTTTAAGGCTTGAATTTGAGAAATTATTGTCTTTATTTTTCATTGTATCGAATTTATTCTGTAGGCACTTAATTCCAAATTGTTTAATAACAAATCCTTTATACTGAAAATTGTGCAAGTATCAAGTCTTTCAATTTGCTATTCTGCAATTTAGAAAAATTTACAAAACCAGATAATTCTGTACGTTTAAAATTGAAACAAAACAATTATTTAGAATATTTAAATATAAAATTATTAAATCTAAAACTAGCTATCAAGATTTAAATATAAAATTTTGAACATTTAACAGGGAAATTGTTCTGACATTTTTAATATTTGAAGTTAAAACTAAGATTGTGAAATTGGAAACCTCCAAAAATTAAGAAATGTTATACCTAATATTTTCGAATTTAAACTTTTAAAGTAAACAAAAACTTTAATTTCAAGGCCTCAAAAAATAAACTGTTTTAGAATTGTGCACTCAAAAATATAACTTTAGATTTAAATTATACCAATTTTAAAAATATTCTTTCAAAAACTCTTGCATGATATTTAATGGAGAAAAAATTTACGATCAGTCCCTTTTTAAAAACATTTTTATTACAAGTTTATTTATATCATTTTGTCGGAAACTTTTTGTTACTTTTAGAGTAATTAAATTCAATCGATGATTAACTCACAGTTCTTGACTTTAATTATACAATTATATTACCAATGTGTAATTATATCCAATTTTATAAATGGTATTTATTTGAGACAGGCGGAAGAAAGGAGCGACTGAAGAGGTAGTCCAACATATGAACTCCATATACGAGGGCCTCACTTTGCAGTTTATTGACAATTTAAATTGGTGTGAAAAACTAATTTTTTTTTGAGTTGGGTCCCTTTGCTCGTGGACAGACCATTTATATTTTTTTCCGAATTTTTGAATAGAGTCTCATACTCATATGTTCAAACTAAGGGAGAAGGCGTGTCACGTTCTCTGACTTTGGAAGATCCTCTCGTGGATTTTTCATCCAATTCATCATGCCCCATTCAATAAATAATCGAAATCATACAAATAACTTAGAAACAGTCTAGTATTAAGGAATTGTTGGTAATAATGCACTGTTAAAAGTTCTTGAAAATTCAAGCACTTTTAAATCACAAATGTATATCTTAAATTTCAGGTACTCGTACGTGAAAGTGATGTTCATGCACTTTTAACTGAAAATTTATGTATGAAAATCCTGCTCATCCTATTTTTGATATGTTAAAAGTAATATTTTTAATTTACTTCCATAAACAAAGTGTGTAGTTTTTATCACAGTATATAATAAGCCACAGATATTTGAAACTATAAATTTCGCAGAATAATGCAGAAAGAATTCAAAATCTTGACGTAACCTATAAATCACTTCACATGTATTTAATTTTAGGATTTATTTTACGTTCATTTGAACGTCCGGAATTTAAGGTAAATATTATATTAAAAATCAAATTTTTAATGTCAGGAAAAAATTTGACTTCTAGCTACTGAGTTGCTGAATTGAAACATTATAAGTTTTATTGTTAGATTAAGAGAAGCAAAAGCCAAAATTTGTATCTATTGCAAAAAATAAACTGAAGAAATATGTTAATGCCACAATATGTTGCATACAGTTTCTTGGAACAACACCATTCATTTGTATACGTCTACATACAAACGGCCCTTATGATCAACTCTAATTTAGGAGATATTCACGTTTTTCTAAGTCAGAGTGGGCGATGATACCCGGAATTACACTGAGTCTATTGGCACTATACTCACGTCCCGGAAGCAACCCCGGAAGTTTCAACCTAGAACTTAAAATGTCGGGAATTTATCCGGATGTATGCCCCTATACGTAACTCCATACATACCATAAGGACCCTTTTCATATGAAAGTACAAATTTACTTACTTAAGAGTTCTCAAGTTCTCACGATGATAGACTAATAAATATACAATGAGAATCTGCAAGCAGGACGCGTGCGCGTACTACACGTAATGAACACGACAAAATTTACATATATCGCTAAAAGTATGCTTAAAAATGATGTAAATGTACGGTCATTACAGTACCTATTGTCGTTAAAAAAAGATAAACTTTTTTCAAAAATAAGTGACAAATAGGTGAAAAAAGTTGTACAAGTTTAATAAACATGCAAATAAATGCTTATTAACATTCCATTATTTAAACTAATAATAGAATTTTGCTTTTGATAGACTTTTTGTGTGCAGTTTATTCAAACACGTGAGACTATAGACATTAAATACCAAATACACTGGAACTTGCATTTACCACCGGTTTCGGGGATGGCTTCAGTAGCCTTTGGTGGTAAATCCAGACCGTCCGAAAGTAAACAGAACGTATACAGTCAGGGTTACACAACCATGCTCACGCATTGTTGTGTAACCCCCTCTCGACCCCGAGACCCCCCAATCCCAGCCCGAAACAGCCGCGGCAACAATGCTCGGAAGCAGTAAATCCGGACTCATTCAATCAAAGTTCCAGTGTAATCCCACTGAATCATTTGCCATCACTCTATCAGGCGTGCGGTCTATGCTCAAATCACATAATCGGTGGTCAACGAAAATTGTGTTTTATCAAAGAAAATGAAACGACACGTATTTCCCCGGTCTGATAAAAAATTTTTGTCGACGTTTAGTAATTTCACAGTAAATCCCAGAGATATTTTTTATGAGATAATTTTTATCTGGAGACGGATAAAAATTATCCGACATCGGATAATTGTAGTTTTCAATTGTTTGCAACGTTTTTATCCAACTTCAGATAAAAGCATCCCTGGGATTTACTGTGTTAGCTAATGACGAAGATTAATACCAAAAAGTTGTCGAAAATGTTCTTTAAAGTGTGGTATTATTTAAACTAATACAGAGGATCGATTATAAATGATTTCACATTTCACTTCATATTTTTCACATGACATTATATCTCTTTATGAAAAATAAGAATCATGATAAATAAGACATTGCTAACCAAATGTTATAAAGGCATATTTTACCTTCCCAATTATTTATTTTTTCGCCCAACGTAATCTAGAGGCATCTAAATAAAACATAAAGATTTAGAGCCATTTATTTAAAGATGTACGCACAAACTTATCTCCCCAGATAGGTGTACGAATTTCTATTTTGAAGAAAGATAAAGACAAGAATGCCATTTTTGTTTTAAAAGTTTATATACTTGATCAATTTTATTTCTGGAAATATTAAAATGAGGGTCGAATCCAGATACGGGTGAGGGTGAGGGGGGGGGGCTCCGTGTCACACTCCGCCCCTGGATCCGCGCCTTATTAAAATCGAGTTTTATATATTTGATTTATTACGTTCGAATAAAAATATTCTATTACAATTCTATCAAAAATTGGTTACGTTCGCTTATCCGTTAATCCAACAGTGTAACATTGATGCGGATGCTTTTTGAAAAGTTTAAAAACAGGTTTCGTAGAAATTTGTCGCTTTCCCCAAAATTGACTAATAATCGGAAGGAATTTACTAATATGAAAGCGCGTAGCTAGTACTGCCGTAGTACCATACTAAATAGTACTGCTTGGTGTAAGTATAAGCCGTCCAAATATGTTACGCCTATAATCTGCGAGATACATTGCCTCCTGTTTCAGAGCGATAAGAGCCAATTCTCGGACGATCTTATACGTCATATCGAGGGAGTAAATTCCTTGGGTGTTGGCTCCAAGCGAATTCATTAACAAAACTTTGTACGCCCGCTCCCGGCCAATTCATAGCTGTCACAGACGTGTAGGGATGATAGCACGTAAAAGGACATTAATCGAAGGACAGTAAGAATGCGTGCCGCAGTCATAAACACCTGCGACATGCGTAATGTGGTAAGGTTTAAAGACCATAACAGCGTTTATTATACAAGATATAGCTGTATTAGGATTAATACATACACCACTTTTTCTTTTCCAAAGAGAACCAGATTTATTATATCATATTTTATTTTTAAAAATAATTAATGATGAATCTCATACAAAGAAATGTTTATATTCGTACTATTACTTTCTTTCAGAAATTCGTCCGCGGTAGAGCTGAAATAAGGAAAATTTAATTTTGACGTTTAAATTTAAATACTGGGTTATGAAGTAGACAACGGGGTTAACAACAATGTCTTGAATAATGTCTTTCAAACCTTCCTTATTCAATAAATTGAACAGAGGAAGAAAAAGAAAAATTAATATTCTGGAATGCGAGAATATAAGGATAAAAAAGCGGTTAAAGACTACGGGGAAGCATATCGTAACTACAACAAAGAAGAAAAGGGATTCAAACTCGTTATTTACTATTTCTTAAAGTAAAAAAAAAAATAAAATTATTTATGCTCCCATTCCAGAATATTATCTTTTTATTTTTCTTCCTTTGTTCAATTTATTAAATAACGAGGGTATCAAAGACTTTTTTCAAGACAGCAATACATTGTTAACCTCGTTATCTAACTCATAACACATTATTTAAATTAAAAGGTCAAAATTGAACTTGATCGATTCCAGCGCTACCGCGAACAAATTTCAGAATAAAAAAACTAACAGTATGAACATAGATTCCAGTAAGTCAAAATCTCTGTCCACACAACGTTCTTCGAGCCGATGCTTCAATTCCTTCTTAACCGAATCGTGATGTAACAAAAAAAAAACTTAACTTGCATAAAGGACCATCGGGCACAACAGCGAAATTCAAATTCATAATTCAGAAGAATATAAATTCGGTGGAATAAAAATAAAAATGATGAAAAAGTGTCATTAAAGACAGTTTTACCCATAGCCATGAAAGAAACTTACCTGAAACAGAAAAAAACATCTTTTATGAAATACAGCACTTTTTGTCCACTTTATCTAATGAATAAATAAAACTCTACTGTATTCCTTAGAGAACAGAATTTGACCGAAAATCAGTTAAAATTCTTACTGATTCTGTTACTAACACACTAAATCCCAATGCGTCAAATTATGATTCAAAAGTTGATCAGAGCATTGCACAATGGAGAAAGAGTTGATCGCGGTCAGAAAAAAATTTGGTTGAAAGAAGAAAATTTGCGTTGAACAAACCCTAGAATATGGTTGTTATATGGGCAACAAAATATTTAGTAGACCCAAAACGATTTTTTGGTTAGTAACATTTGGTTGATTTAACCAAAACTTGTAGTTCATCTAATCTTAAAGGACCGATCACAATTTACAGTGTAAATGGCTTGCCATGGACTTGTGTCATCTATAATGAGACAAAAAGGCGGTAGTTTGGAATTCTAATTTTCTTTTGTGAATTTTTTTTTCATGCTCCGATTTCGGTGCATAAAATTATTTATGAGAAAGCAGATTTCATTTCGATCTTGAATGAAAAAAGTTATTTTTGATTTGAGAGAAAACTTCACAATAAGCGTCCATCCTTTTTATTAACAAAAATTAATTTTTGCCACACCCACCTTGAAAGTGAGGACTTCCATGCCTCTAAATGATATGAAAAATGCTTCAATCTAGCAGATTGTGCAAGAATAATAATGGCGCATGCGCACTTTAAAACACAGCTATTTTTCGAATTGACGCAATCGACGCGCATGCGCACTTTAGAGATAAGTAATTTTGCACGCCGGCAAAATAAAAATATTCTTACAAACTTTACAACAAAAATTATACACAAACTTGGCTGCTCACCACACGGAGAAAATGGTTAGTCAGCCTGAAAATCTAGAGTGTCAGACTGACTATATTTCAGTTTCAGCTATGGGACAGCCCCCTAG
>JAABKJ010007853.1:0-11591 GCA_011634705.1 Andricus grossulariae
TTGTGATTTCGTCGTGTCCTGTGACCACTCATCTCGCGGTTGTGAGACGTGGCCATGAATGGGATTTACCGCGGTCCGACTGGGAGCCGATGTCATTTTTTTTTAGATGACAGTTACTCCCAGTGGGACCCTGCGGCGGTTGTTAACCTTTAGTTTTTAATTATATATCAGTCACTTGACTTAGTCCGTGGCTGTGATGTAAAATCGGGTTCACCCGATAACAAGTTTGAAAAAAAATAATATATGATAATAATGAATAGATGCGCAGGGCTCCCGACGATGAGTCAGACGGACAGCAATGCCGGCTATCGTAGAGTTGGAGGAGCCAATCAAGACGGAGTCAATGCGATTCACCGGCAGATTGTCATTACTTTTAAGTGGACGGATCGACTCAGGGACGACCTGCTGGAGTGCTATGATACCAGTATGGCCCCGAAACGAAAAGGTTACATGGCGCGACTACATACTCTATGGTGCCAGAAACACACAGAGCTCTTGCATTTTTCGTATAAACGTCTGCGATGTACGAACAACGCGGCTCAAAGAACGGCGTAGCAGGATGTCGGGCGAACCTGCTCATCGACAGATGTGTCTGTGAAGACGCAGCATCCTATTAGCGTTACCTATCGATGGCCTGGATTGATTACCGGAAAGCTTTGAATTCAACCTCCCATAGACTTATGAACTGTCTGTTGCAAAGCTTAAAGGTTCATCCACACATCGTGATGTGCGTAGAGAGATTAAGGCCGCTTTGGAAAACGAGATTTATTATCTCATCTGGACAACATCGTGTGATCACTAGCAGTGTCACCTTTCAGAGAGGTATGTTTCAGGGCGACACCATGTGCCCTCTCCTCTCTTGCCTCACGTTATTGCCACTATATCTCGCACTTCGCCATTCCGAAGGGTACCTCTTTGGCAAACCTGGGAATCGAAAGCATAAGGTCACTCATGTATTTTACATGGATGATCTTAAGATCTATGCTCAAAATCAAGAGGAACCACATCTAGCTCTAAACATTGTCAAAGAGTACACTCTAGAGATTGGAATGGAGTTCGGCTATCAAAGTGCGTCAAGGTTTATTTGACGAAAGGAAGACTTAACGGCATCCCGAAAGACCCTGAGCTCGTCGACAGAAGCGCCATACGACACCTTGGCACTGGAGAGACCTATGCATACCTGGGCGTGCCACAGAACCTTATTTAGGACGTGATGTCTATAAAGGATACTCTCCGATGCAGATACAAACATCTCATCCGACGGAGTTGGTCTTCCGAACTGTTGGCGAGAAACAAAGTATCTGCGACGAACATGCTTGCCGTCCCGGTAGTACTCTATTCATTTGAAATGGTTCCATGGACGAAGGACGAGCTCAGATCTCTCGATATCGGGTCCCGAAAGGTTATGCACATGGACAGATGCATGCACCTTGTATCTTCTGTTCCGCGGCTTTACATCTCACACCGTCAAGGTGGTCGCAGAATACTGAATCTTGAATGTCTTCACAACAGGATTATTCTGGGTACAGCACATATAGTCGCAAAGGGACAAGACCCTTTTCTTGAAATGGTCAGGAAACACGAAGAAATGGGCTAAGGGGCGTTTCTGTACAAAGCCGCGGAGGAGGCTACTAAAACAATTGGCCTTGACTTCAATATCATAGGTGAACAAAATGCATCAAATCTTATCCATCTCGAGTACTCACTCCTGAAGGCCCAAATTAAGAAAGCACAGGAGAAAAACTTCCCCGAACAGCTCCTCGCCAAGCAGATGTACGGCATCCGCCACAGAAATGTGGAGGATCTGTCGATATCGTATGAGCTAACGTTTGCTTTCATTAAATCACCGGGATTAAAGTCGGGCACGGAGGGTTTCATTTTGGCATGTCAATACGGATTCATTTCCACTCTGGCATCCCGTCACCACATTTTGAGCCAAGACATTCCCGATGATAGCTGCAGAGCGTGTCATGCAGACCCCGAGCATCTAGGACACATACTATCTAGTTGTCGAACTCATGCGGGAATGACCTAGATCCAAAGGAAAAATGCGGCACTAAGAGTGCTTCATTACCATCTCTGTCAATCTTACCGCTCCGCTAAACGCTCCTAGGGAAATAGAGTCAATTGTCGAAAATGAGAAGTGTTGCATATACTGCGTGTCAACAAAATGCTGAGACACTTTCGGGGAAAATGCAGAAGGCGGTCGTCCTTGGGTCGTCTTTGAGTCAAACATTAAATTGGAACATTAAGTGATTCTGTGATTTGATATTTTAGATGCTATTAGAGTTATTGAAACGACTTCAATATAGGCAACCATCGATACATGCATTAAAGATTGACTTACCCAGTGCAAAAAACGAATACAACGTGAAAAGTGAATATAGTTTTAAAGGCTTTATTCTTTCTTTGATTTTTGATTTTTTATATCATATTTCGTCTTTTATTTCAGAGATAAAAAATTAAATGCTGCAGAAAAGGAACGCCGCATGCAGCTGGTGTGAGAGGAGAGTTTAGAAAGAGAAGACGAATACAGAATGGAGTATTCTGAAATATGATGAATTAGTGCAGCTCAAAATCATTATTCTGCACTCTATATGTATTCATGTAAATCTCTGAATTTTCCAAAATTTTAATTTTCCAAAAATAAGAGGATTATGATTTAAAAAATACAATTTTAAAAAGGTATCTGGTACTTGAGATTTATTTTATTCTATTTTAAGACTCATTCTGACACATATTCTGGTTAATTTATGATGTTCGGTTTTTGAGCCAGTTTGGAACAATTACCTTCTTCGATGTTAACCGCGCTGACTCATAAAAAGTAGGAGATTACGGTTCGAATCCGTTTCGATCAGTAAATCGAAAAATTTAAATATTCTGATTATTTAGTATACTAATCTTAAAAAAAGATGTCTCACAATTCGAAATTCTTTATAGATAAGCGCCAACTGAATTCAGAAGGAACCGATCACAAGTTCATTAGGGTGTTCAGCTGGCCTGCTCACTTCGCTTACGTTTTATATTCGCAAAAATGTATGCAATGAAGAATACGCTTTAAAAATTGAAAAAAATTTTTATATTCAGAATCTTTTTATGACAAAAATTGCTTATGGATCATCTTCATGTCATTAAAAGTAATTTGTGACAAAAAATGTATTTCACTTATTTCATTTCTACTTACCTTCTGATTTAAATTTATAGATATAATAAAATGTTATATTCTAGCTAGCTTCATAATTACATGACTAGAACTTCAGTGAATTTTTTGCATCCCAAGAAATATTGCTGGATATTTTTTACATGACCTTCCGGGAAAGTTTCCACCAAATATTCCCTAAAATTTGATAACACAATCTTCCAGGAAAATTCCTCACGAACATTCCCTGAACCTTCCTATAAGGAACGTTCTCTGATATGCGGACATTTACCTACTTCCAAGAACCTGCCTGAAACATTTTTCGAAATCCTCCGAACCTTCCATTGAAATGTTCCTGGAATTTTCAGGGAAATTATTGTGCTAACCGGGTTAGTGCAAATTTAATTGTCGATAACACTATAACTTGAAAACGGTTGATTGTACAAAAATAAGCGCGAACGTAAAAAAGTGTTGTCTTGGTTTGAACCTTCTGTGCAATATTTTACAAGCTATTTTTTTCATAAATTACGTACACTTCGTACTTTTTTGTCCTACTGTGCTTCGAGTAATATGAGGACGCTAAATAATTGAAAATTTTAGTACGTTCATAAATTAAGAATATCTTCCGAAATATTAAGGATTTTTTCTACGTTCTTGAACTCATTTAAAAGATAAATTTCCATGGAATTTTTCTACTACTGACGAAAGTTTAAGAAAACTTTTCTTAGGGTTAGCCCAAGCTGGAACTTGAAAGAAGAAAATTGTGAAAATTCAAGAATGCCTGCACTCACAAAGTATTTGTTTAACATATTTTTAATTGATTATCCTATAAATTTTCTAATATCCTATTAACATATATACACTATATTACTTAAATAAATATTCTTTAACTGCTGGTTATGTATTTTTAAATTGACACAAATTTCGTATTTCAAACTTCACCTCCAGCAAAATTTAGGACAATTTTTTTTCAATTTTTTTCATGACTTGAAAAAATTCTATGAAAATTCATTTTTAAAATAAGCTAACAAAATAATAGAATTTTGATTAAAATTGGAAAATTTTCTCTTTGATTTTACAATTTCATATTATTGTTCACTAGCAAAAACTGTATACATAAAATATTCACCATAATTAACTCACAAGTTTGAGCCCGCCTAAGGTGAGCGTGTGTCGGATCTCGCGCTTCGCACTTCATAATTGGTTACCTTGCGCTTTACGCGCGGATATTGATTTTTTTGCACTCGGAATGCTTGGACGAAACAGCAAAAACATCTGTTTTAGATCCCAGTTTTTTCATGCATCTCCATACTCAGAATTTTCTATGTAATCAATTATAGTTGAAGATTAAATTGCTCGTAGTTCTGTAGGCTTTGAGGTACACATTCTCTCATCGTGACACTCGCGCTCGATTTTCGACAGACATTTTTATATGTATATTTATTTTCTGAGCTATCTTACAGGAAAAAGATACAATCCTTTCTCCAGACATTCTTCCCTATCTCGAGTTCTGATGCTCAAAATAGGATTTTTGTTTTCATAGCATTTTTGATGGATAAAAGAAAACCTCCTACAAGTCTTCTTTCAGACTTTTTACGTATCTCGCGTCTTTGTGCGTAATATTGGAATTTTCGATTTTTGCATGTCATTTTCGATTAATGAATTAGAAACGACAATTTCTGTTAGAAACTGGTTCAAATGAATATTGTAGAAATTTTTAAACGTTGAAATTCCTCCAGAAACTTTTCCCCATATTTTGAGTCGTTTAGCTCGAAATTTGACATTTTGATTTTTTTCATAGTGTTTTCGAAAAATAAAAACAAAATATCAAGTCTTATCAAAAAATGGTTCATGGAAAAATTATAAGTCTTTAAAAAAACTGCAATTCTTCTCCTAAACCTTAACCTTTCTTTCTTTTAGGGTCCAAAAAAAGTGTGCCATAGCTCGATTTAATCTGTTCATTTTTTCCAGAGTTTCGTGTTTAAGAACGGATGGACGGACAGACAGATGCCATCGCCAAAGCTTGATTTTCGGCTTCAGGGGGTCTCAAAACGTGGAGACCCGTTGAAAAACTGTGAAAAATGTGTGAAATTTTGCACTATTCTAATACTTCCTCAATCATAAATTATGAGAATGTAAGAACAGAAGATATTAACCGATTTCTACATTTTTCTTCGTACTTTTTTCGGATGTTTTGTATAACCTATTGTACTATGCCTTTATTTTTAAAAATCCCGGTAAAACAGAAGCCTACTCGCGGGTCCTCCTCGCTGCTAAAGTATCATTTAAGTCCTTTAGCATGAGTATGCATACCTCCGAACGACTCCAATTCACTGGGTATGGACCAGTGAAAATGTTTTTTTAGTAAGTTGCATTTGGCCAGGGGAGAGGAAAACTGCATCCAACCATCTTCCCGAGTTAAGTCGGTTTTCCGACTGTCGACTTTGAAAGTAGCCATTCCATGGACCAGATCATCGAGCGAACACAGCCACCCTCGGCGTCATAGTTTATTATATGAAAAAGTCATTCTGGCTTCAAATATTATAAAAGTTGTATGACTTGCCCCTTTTTAAACCTGTAAAAAATAAAAAAAATTTAAGTCTTCTTGATCAGCTTTCATTTAAAATAGAATAATCTTGTATCGAAACATAGAAAATGGTTTGGTTCCATTTTAAAATTTTTCATGATTATGTCGTTTGAAAATAGTTATATTGTATAGTTAAAAAAATAATCGAAAACAATGCTTGGTTAAATAATTAATTTAAACTTGGAATGTCCACAATTGCTTGAATAAACGTTTGGAATTAAATAATTTGTAATTAAAAAAATTAAATAATTGAGAAAATCCCAATTCAAAGTCTTCGATGGTAAAATTTGTAAATGGGGAATACCTAAAATTGTAGACTTTCAAAAACTTGGAAGCTATAAAAACGGAGAAATTTTTATTCTTAAACTTACCAGGATGAGTTGTAAAATGATAGCTGAAGGTCATGGTTTTTCAGCTCGTACTTGCGAACATTAAGCTTCACGTGAGTACCTGTCTAACCCTACGAGTGATGTATGATATTTCATTCAAAATCAGCATGTTATGAGACTGATAGGGCCGCCTGAAAAGTGATTCATGATTTTTATCATATCTTTCTTCTTGAAAACATACGTCTGACATGGCAGCCATCTGCCATATATATATAAACGGTACGGTTAGAGAATACATTATGCGATATTCAGTGGCCATTTGTGGAACTAGTAATCTGTCAACGTAGCGGCACGGAGTTTGGAACTAATAACCTGTCAGCAGCTGACACCGTTCGGTAAGGGCTATCTAACGCTCACTTTGCATGGGGTGTTACAGGTTCATAACATGGTGGTTTCGAATGAAAAATAAAAAAAACTTCAAATTGGACTTTTTCATATTTAGAGCGCTTGAAATTGAAATTTTTGTTACTTGAATTGCTGCAAACTTTAAAGATATCAAATTTATAACCTTTAAAATTTATATTTCACAGATTTCCAAAAGTAAAAACGAGAAACTTTGATTTCATTCTTCAAAATTAGAAGTTTTTTATTTAGAGCAATGCAAATTTTTCAGATTACCTGAATTCCTTCAAATTTCTAAATTCAATGAATGTTCAGAATTCTCTGAACTTCTTAAAATATTTGAATTCCTGGAATTCTTTGAATTCTTTTAATTTCATTAATTTCTTGAATTCCCTTAATGTTCCTTCATTCTCTGAAATTCTTTAAATTCTATAAAATATTTGAATTCCTTAAATATGCTGAATTTCTTGAATATTCTGAATTCTTTAAATTCCTTAAATATTCTGAATTCTTTAAATTCCTTGAATATTCTGAATTCCTTGATTTTTCTGGAATCATTGATGTCTCCGAATTTCCTGAAATCCTGGAATAATCTGAATTTCATGAATTCTTTCAATGTTTTAAATTTCTAAAATTCTTCGAATTCTCTGAATTCTTCTAAAATTCTTGAAATGCTTTGAATATTCTACATTCTCCAAATTTATTTAATTCCCTGAATGCTCTGAAATTATCTGAATTCCCTCAAATATTTACAAATCCTGAATTTCTTCAATATTTGTATTTCCCTGAATTCTCTGAAATCCTTGAATATTCGAAGTTCCCTTAATTCCTTGAATGTTTTGAATTCTTGGAATTTTCTGAATTCCCTGAATTCCTGAAATTCTATGAATTTACTAAATTCCCTGAATTCCTTGAGTTCCTTGAATCCATAATATTTAAGTAATTTAGAAAAATCCTTCAATTCTCTAAATTCCTTTTTAAAGGGGATTTTTAAATTAAATCTTTAATTTAAATTTTAAATTAAAGGGAATCAAATTAGGTAGCTTTCCAAACCTCCAACCACATTAATATGTGCAAAAAATGTACAATAATTCGAAATTAAAATCATAGGAAATTGCAAACATTGAGGGAATCACACGAATTTAAAGAATTCAGGTGATTGAGGGAATTCCTGGAAATTCAAATGATTCACAGAATTTAGAGGAACTCAGAATATTTTAAGGAAATTGAAGGAATTCAAAAGGATTTGAAAGAGTTTAAAAGCATTCCAAGCAGTTAAAAATAATGAAAAAGAATACATAGCATTCAAGGAACTCAAAAGAATTCAAAGGAATGAAACATTGAAAATTACTAATTCAGTACTGATACACATTTGATATTAAATATTTCACTATATATTAACATTAAATTCAAATACTCTAAAATTAAAAAATTCCGAAAAAGCATTACAAACTATATATTTTTTAGGTAGCTTTCCAAACCTCCAACCACATTAATATGTGCAAAAAATGTACAATAATTCGAAATTAAAATCATAATTATGTCGTTTTATATTTATATATTATTAATTGATAATATAATGTTTTCCGCGCGCTGTAGTGTGCGTATTATTACTAGTTGTTTTTTAAATGTATTTAAAAAAACTAGATTTTCGACTTCCAAAATTTTCACAAACTCAGACGCCTTAGTACCAGTACATCTAATACAAAAAACGTTGAAGTAATTTGAAAATGTATGGCCAATATTCTTATCTCAAGTATATGAATAAGATAAGCAAGAGAAATTTAGTGTACCTTTTGTTCTATGTGAGTCGATTTCAATAACTTCACAAACAGATTTTTCAAATCTAAAAAAAAGTGAAAAGTAGAATTTCCAGAATAGACAAAAAATATAAAATAAGACAGAAGGGTAAAAAAAAGAAATGATGAGAACGTAAAAACTGGTAGAAGAAATAGAGACAAAGAATTTATTTCGGAAAAGAGAAACATTAAATAAGTGATGAAAATAAATTCATTAAAAGGCTGTATCTAGTCGTACCGAAAAACTGGGGAAGTTGGAAAAGGTGATGGACTATAGTCGTCCTGAAAATTCGCGACGACTATACAAGCTTATGGAGAATATTTGAATACTCACCCCGAATTTCGAGACGAGACACGTTGTAATTAGAAAGAATGTGATAAACTACTTCAAATGAAGATACGTACTGCATATACAATGCTAGAGTTTTCAATTAATTTTGGAGACAAAATTCATTCTCGGTGTATAATCTTTTTTATAAACTGAATATCTTTTCAGCGATAAGGTGAACCTTATACGTGTCTTATTCATTCTCAAGAATCGTCAAGCGTAAAGAATTCTCGAAATCAATTACATCAATCCTGAATATGAAATAAGGAATATACGAATATAACCCTTCGTACACGTATGTTCTTCGAAGGCTCTAGTATAAATGACCTTTGCTTTTAAATAATAAATTGAGCTCGACAGAATTTCAAGATAACGTAGCACAATGTTAGGAATCGAGTATGTAATTATAAAGAGTATAATTTCACATATGTCCCGTGCATACAGTACAAAGTAAGAAATATAATTGCGGATGGTGAATAATTCAAAAAATAATTGCTTGCAGGCAAAGAAGGGTTCTTTACACACGTCATGCGTGATGGACTCGACTATGGGACATCAGGTTGAGTCACATAGGTTTTGTTCCTCCAATAGTTAGAAAAGCTATATATATATCTGCTGATACGCATACATTTATACAAGTGACAATCTCATCACTTCATAAGTCTTTTTAATATTGGTATTTTTGCTCATTTGCAAGACTGGTACGAATTTGATTTTAGAATTTTTTCAGTGAGACCCTGCGGTGGTTGTTAAACATTTTTTTAAATTATATATATGGGTGATTCTCTGTATTACAGGCAAAAAATTGTTTGTTTGAATCAAACAACTTTTTTCTTTGATATAGGGTCAAATAAATATTTGATCGATTTGAACAAATATTTGTTTGCTTGAAACCAAATTTATTTTATTCAAACGCACGATTGTTTAACTGAAAGACATGTTATTCAAGTCAAAGTAATTCCATCCTTGACATACGGTCAAACAAATATTTTTTTGATTCAAACAACCATTTGCCTGAGTATAAGGTCACTTTTGATAGGAACAGTTTTGTTTGCAAAAGTATTTTGAAATATGTGTTTTTTTTTGTCCAAAATATTTATTGGTGATAGAATAAGCAAGTTTGAAAGTATTTTAGCTTAAAAGTATTTCTTTCATGCCTTTGAAACAAGGTTTTTGAAAATTCATCGGCAATTTCTCAGAATCTGCAATAGTCATACGATTTTCATACACGGAATAAGAATTAACAATATTTTCCTAATTTAGGAAGATATTACTTGTCTCAAGAAATTGTACTAGATAAAAGAAACTCGATTTACTTCATTCAAGTTAAATAAATGCTGGAAATTTTTCTTAATCAAGTACGTGACTTTAAGAAATGGCTAGTAGTACATGAAACATTAAAAATATCGTAATCGACAAATTATGCTTCCTAAGAAGCACTTTTGGTTAAATTGGTAATGTTATTATCTTTTATTTTTTAACATAATAACACACACTATAACTTCTTACATTGTTCGCAGAATTTTTACGCTTTGAAAAATCGGACACTACGAGGATAACACCTACTATCTACTACCCACTAATACCTACCTACTATATAATTAACGCAACTCATTTCTAATAGTTGAAACCCCTCACCTAATCTAAAAAGATGAAACTGCGGTGAAAAATTTCGGTCTTGGGCTACGACTGAAAAATGCAGGGGCGACGCTGACTTTACTATAATTTTAAGAATTGAAATTATATTATCAGTCATGTCTTATGAAAGAAAATATATTTCTTTTCGTATAAAAAAAGTTTGAATTCGAGAAAAATAATTATTTTAACAATAATCTTTGGAATCGAATATTTCCGCACTGTCGCTTCTTACCAGTTTTTTGAAAATGGTTGAATTTTAATAAATCATGGCTTATTTTTTTGAGAAAAATATTCCCTACAACTCTACTGTACCAATTTTCAAAATAAGTAAATAATCTTTAAATATATTTACTTGCTTTAAAAATGCTTTCTTTCCACAAATTTTCTAACGATTTCATTCATATAGAAACATCTTCTTTCAAAATTGGGAACAGTAGAGTTGTAGAAAACATTTTGCCCGAAAAAACAAGCCATCATTAATTCAAATCTGAGCATTTTTCAAAAATTGATAAGAAGCTATATTAAGAACAAATTTAATTGCAAAACACATTGCTCAAATAAATGTCTTTTAGAAGCTAAAATTTTTTCATGAATAATAATGCTTTTTATTTGAAATTACATCATCAATAATATTATTTAGATTCTTAAAATCACAGAAAAACTATTTTTTTGGAGATCTGATTTATTACACAATAACTACCACAATCAAAGCAGGTGTGAAATGTTGTAGCAAGTGTCCTACTATGTAATTTCTTATTTTTTATTACGTCTCAATTTTTATTTAAATAATTAAAATATAATTTTTTCCACTGAATATAATTTTTGGACCAACGAATGCTTTTACGTGAACAATTATATTTTTAAATTGTTCAATCCAAAATTGTTCAAACATTTGATTAAAATTTGGTAAATACATACAAAATAATTACACCATTCTATTCTACAGAACAAATTACATATATTCCATGAATTGAAAATTTGTCTGTTTACCCTGGCGGACCGGCCGAACGCAAGCATTACATTACAGGATAATGCTAAAGTAATGCTAAAGTAATGCTAAAGTAATATGGCATTATACTTATTAAAAGAAGCAAAATAAATATGTAAACTGTTGCAATTATGATAATACGTTAAAATTTACGTCAAATGATCATGCCGTAACTACAACAATTTGCTTTTTCAGGGTTAAAAATTAAAAAAACAAAGTGGCTGTCATTGAAGTCGGGCCCCTGCATGCTGGCAACCCGTTTAAAGCCGCCTTTAGCAGATTGCAATGACAGTCACATTATTTTTTTCATTTTTTAACGCTGAAAAAGAAACTTTTTGCAATTACGGCATGACCATTTAACGTAAATTTTAACGTATTATT
>JAABKJ010007854.1:0-11591 GCA_011634705.1 Andricus grossulariae
TGTGAGACGTGGCCATGAATGGGATTTACCGCGGTCCTACTGGGAGCCGATGTCATTTTTTAGATGACAGTTACTCCAAGTGGGACCCTGCGGTGGTTGTTAACCTTTAGTTTTTAATTATATATATATATATATATATAATTTCAAGGGTGTTCGAAACATGGTTCACAACATATATACGAATGTCTGTCTTGAATCGTTACCCAAAATTTTAGCGCGATATGCCCACCACAGTTTTTAAAGGGATTTTATAACGCGTTTGATTAATTATTGGCAGTTTTTTGAAGAAATAATTAATTGACCTCAAAAATGAAAGTAAATAATATTTTTCACTTTGTGAAAAATGAAGTATCATACCTTCTGTTTCCGCGACTTGTGACTTTTTCTGGATTCAATAAAATTATATAGTACATTGATAGGATTTTTGACTGATTATAAGCGTTTTCCAGATACCTAGTAATCATTTTCTTTGTATGACGACAAGAAAAATGTTTGAAAAATGCTTTCGAAGCTGTAGTAGACCACTTTTTTATCATATGTAAAGAGTTAGATATTATATTTTTTTATTTACCAATACAATTCAGAAAAACAGCCAAGGTTAAGATGAGCGTAATAGCGAACTTCATTTTTTCTAGTTATAGAGAAAACTGCTTAATGGAAAATGTTTTGAGACACGTAAATAAATATTCTGATACCTCCAGTCTATGTTTGTCTCCGATAAAAGGCGTAGAGACAGTACAGATTTACGATCTATGTACATAATTAGAGAAAACAAAATCTTCTTATCACGCAATAGTATTCTTTTCTTTAAAGCTTAAACAGAAACAAGAAAATAGTTTTTGAATCGCAAACATTTTTTTGTTTTTGAATGATTATGGTCTATCAAAAGAGTGTGTGAAATCTTGTTGATACTGCAGAAGACAACATTTCTTTTTAATGATGTTAAAAGGGCTACATGTCGCTGAATTCGATGGTACGCCCAAATAACCCAAAAATGTCACCCGTTTCATTCATGATCAACTTTTTTCAAATTTGGAGACCAATCATCTGTCATAAAATTTTAACTAGACAACACATCATGCAACTATTCAATCCTCTGACCTGAATGATGATCGATGAAAACCGTTTGAAATGAAATTGTTAATCAGATATCAAAAAAAATGTTAGCTTGGTTCCGTTTATTTGAAATGAGTATTGGATTGTAAGTGCTTATCTGCAAATGTCAGTAAATCTTGATCAAGGATCGATTATCGATTTGCAGATCTTGAATTTGACAGAAAGAAATATTTTTCGAAAATCGACAACTGCAGGGCATTCAGAACTGAAATTTAGCTACCATGATAATTTTTAGGAATTTAGACATTATTCTGGTCATTTTGAGAACCTGGTAGTCCAGGTTTTTGAAATACATCTTCCGCCAGCAAGTTGTGTTCAGAACTGAAGTAAAAGGCACCTTAGAAGGGAAAGGGTCAAGAAAGATGTATTTTGAACATCTGGACTGCCAGGTTTACCTTTAAGAATGACGAAACCTTTGAAAAACCGATCAGCGTGTTTTATATTTCAGTAACGGACATAACTTCTCCTAAAAATATGTATTAAATACACCTAGACTACCAGACTTACTTCTCACAATGGAGAAACCTATGAAATCCGATCAGAGCATTTTAAATTTCTGTTAAGAACACAACTTCCTGAGAGAGAGAGATGTATTTGAAAGAGCTGGACTACCTGGTTTACTTCTCATTGTTATAATAACGAGACCTTTGAAATCTGGTCTGGGTGTCACAAATTTCAGTTCTGAATACGACCACCTTAAGGAAGATGTATTTTGAACACCAGGTCTACCAGCTTTACTTCTTTGAATGACGAGACTTCCAAAAACCGATCAGCGTGTTTCAAATTTCAATTACGAATACAACTTCCTCGAGGAAGATACTTTTTAAACGCCTGAGCAAACGGGCTTACTTCTTAAAATGACGAGACCTTCAAAAACCCATAAGGGTGTCTTGAATTTCAGTTATGAACAGAAGTTCCTGGAGGAAGATGTATTTTCAAAACCTGGACTATTATTAACGCCATCAATCATTTTTTCATTATTTTCATAATTATTATTCAATTATAAATAAAACTCTATATTCAGAATAACATTTAAAAAAAACATCTTCCTCTTTCTGCTTACTTCCAGAAACCCACTCTTGTTATTTTGTTTTGCATAGTCATGCTAGTACGCCCTAAAGTTGTGCTCCTTAATTTTAATTCATCCTCTGAAGCGAACCATATTAAGTTGAAACCCTAGATCGACATAGGTTGCAAAAATTTGACACATCAAGTTTTAGTGTGAAAGCAAGGGAAAAATATATATATACAGCATAGTAGAGCGTGATGAAGAATTTTTTTATTTAGTGCATTACCATCTGATACTAAAATCTATTAAAAGATTGAATTAATTTTTAATTTTACTTTTTAGTCACAAAATTCAATGTTTTGCGTGTGTCAAAAAGGGATGTTCAGTACAGTGTAATGAAAACTTATGAGAATAAGAGAAAATTTAATTGATTTAAAGAAATGGTAGGGAAGAATATGTTTGAAAAAATATTTCTTTAGTTTAAAAAAGTATTTTGTTTGGATCTAAGGAACGCAATGCTCAAGAAAAATAAATATTTATTTTACACTTTGAAATATTCATTGAACGGAATGAATTTGTTATTAACTGCAAGAAATATTTGATATAATTGGAGTATTCCTTAATGTGAAAAAGTATGGCTCAAATTCAAAAAGATAATTATCACATAGAAATAAATATAACTGGAACAGAGTAAAAGCTTTTTTTAATTCAAATACATAATTTGTTTATTTAATTGAGCGTCCTTTTAGTTAGCATAAATATTTATTTGCAACTCAAAAATGTTTTTTAACGAGACTGAATATTCATGTGGTTCTAAGGTGTGACATACTGTTTACAATACACACGTAATAGAGTTGATGAAATATTAATTGATTTAAAGAACAAATCACTAAACTCGAAAATGCCTCCATTGTTCAACACATTTGAGTCAGCTATTATTGTATTCAAGAATTAGTTTCCAGTTGATAATTTTGTCAGTTTCTAACCCTTCTTATCCTAAACGGAAGGAAACGTGCGGTTTGCCATAATTGAATGTATTCGTCTGAAGGTACTAATCTTGGGGTTATTGGACGAACATCAGCCATGTCATATTTGTTTACTTGCACTAGTTCATGAGTTTCTGGATAATATATCCCACTGACCCACCCAGTCGTGTCTTGTACCATAGTGATGAATCCTTGCCCTTGTGGCATAACACGATAAGTATTGTCAATTGGGCGATAACCACCCCCTCGGACTTTTGCTAGAAGACCCCTACCAAGAGTCGCGCGTTCTGCACGTGGAATATCAGCAAATCTACCACGAGGAGGAGAAGGCTCTCTCCGAGGAGGCTGTTGCCTGTTTTGTCTCTGTGGAGCAGGTGGCAGCCTCTCCTCAGATCCTTCAGGAAGCTGACGTCTCGAATATCCTAACTCTGTAAGAAGAAATGGAAAGGGCTAAATGAGAATATAATTAGAACGACTAATATAGAAAAACGCAAATAATCTTCACGACTGAAGAAAATTATCTACATGGATATATCATGAATAAAGTATTCGCAACAAATAAAACGATTTTTCGAATTCTGTTTCTCGATTCCAACACGTGTCACGATCACGGAAAGCAATAAGAAAATCTGTAATTTAGAGGAGACAATTTCTTAAATCTTGATATCAATTCAGGCAAATAAACCTTCGAAAAAACTTTCTGAATTCTCGAGATATGAATACAAAGTTCCCAGCATGTCTGCATCGATAACAGTGATCGCGGACGCAACTTCACATCTAATAATTGTTTCATGATAACAAACATAATTACCTAAATCACTGATCGTAAGCATTTTTTAGAGATGTAGTAGTAATTTTTATCTTATAAGGAAAAAATGTTTGTGAAATGCTTTCGAAACTGCAGTAGACAGCTTTTTTTATATGTAAATAGTTAGATATTATATTGTTATACTTACCAAAACAAGTGAGCAAAACAGCCAAGGTTAAGAAGAGACTAATAGCGAGCTTCATTTTCTCTAATTATAGAGAAAGCTGGTCAATGGAGAATTTTTTAAGACGTAAATGAATATACTGATGCCTCCAGTCTGTGTACTAGTCGCTATCTCAACTGTCCTTATAAATTGTGACACATGTTTAAAAGATAGATTGGAGAGGTAGAAATTGTTTCACGGAAATTTGATATTTAATTAACTTTTTTCCTCCATTAAAGGCGTAGAGAACGTACATATTTACGATATATGTACATAATTAGAGGTAAGAAAATATTTTTCATCGCGCAACAGTATCACTTGTGTTTTAAGAATTCTTTTTGGTATTCAAGAACAGGCAAAAATAATGTCATAAATTCTTACTACGTAGTATAGCACATGACAAGCAATGTTATCTTATCATGTCAAGGATATGCATATAAATTTATGATTTTATGCTGTAAAACATGCTTCTCACAAAATTTTATTTTTTATCAAAAATTATAAATTAAGCGTCACACATTCTCTTGCTTAATCAAGATAGCGAGAATGTCAATTTCAAATCTAAGATGACACATACAAGTTCAATTTATCATCTAAGCTTTCCTGTTTTTATTTTGCTCTCCAATTTTAATTAATTACCTATTATTATTAAACCAAGCAAAACTACCTTTTTTAGTTTTAAAGCTCTGAAATAATCTTATAATTGTGTTAAACTGTGATATTTAAGAATACAAATGAACACATCCTCAGTAATATATGGTTGAAAATCTTGAAGTTGAAAATATTCAATTAAAGTCAAAAACAATACCGGCTTCTCGAGATGCAATATCATCAGTGAATATATATTCTTCTTGAATGTGCACAGTCTCAGTAACCTTCATGACCTACAACTTGTCATAAGTGATATAATTTGTCTCTCGGAAACACGGATCATGAATGGCTTTTTCAAAACTCATATTGGAATGGAAGACTTCATGATTATTATCAGCAGCTCAGCAGTTCGAGAAGCATCTCAGGAAAGACCTAAAGTGGGGGTTTGTGATTTGTATAAACAAAGCCAGGTACAATGTGTCACCTCTAGCAAAAGGTTTTGACCACATAGTTGTAAGAATCTCTAATAACTTAATCCGAGTAATAATAGGTTTTGTATATTTCAACCCTGAATCAAACTTTAAAGAATTTTCTAGTAATGTAAACCAAAAACTTGAAAATCTAACCACGGCTTGGCCTAACGATGAGATAATTTTTGAGGATGTTTTTATTGCCACGGTGAGCAATTGAAATCAACTAAGAAACGAGATAGAAATAAACAACATTATTTTTTTAACACTGGGAGCTCTTTGGATAGTACTTGTAATGCGAGGGTTAAATTACTTTTCGAACTCCTGAATAGAAAAGCAATCAACGATACCCCAGCACAAAGAACCTTCATAAATAAATAAGGAATTTCTGTAATTGACCCGGTAAGGCTTCATATGTCTAATATAGCTTCAGTATCAGATTCCAAGGTAGGAATGATCTTTATACATACCTACGAGGCAGCTAATTATGATAACTGTAAGATGGACCTTGACAATAAGTAAATCAAAACAACTCACATATTCATAAAATTAGCAAAAACTCAAATCAAAGATTTAAGAAATTTTATTATCATGCTGAATTTTCGAACAAGTAAGATGATATTCCAACAAATTAGTTAAGTTTCTCATATAATTATCAAACAAAAAGTTTGAGGAAATACTTCACCGATAAAAACCTAACTGTACGCTTCAGCTATTTCAAAATATTCTGTAGGTGCCTAATTGTGGTCAAAGACTTTTTTATCTGTTTACCAAAACCGTTTCTTTCATAATTACTCTTCTTACATATATTTTGAAGTAGAAATTGTATCACATTGCTATTGCTCCAAATGAAGAAAGCTATTTTATCTAAAAAAAATAACATTAAAATTGACAAACACAGGTATTATTTGTAATTGTCGCGATGCTTCGCGCCGGCAACACATTGTTCTCTCCCTTACTACAGTGAGCACAATATTGTGCTGAAAAAAAGCTTTGGGTTTGTAGTGAGTAGCAGATTTGAAAATATCTTACGTAAGAGATGGTTTTGTGCACGTACAAGTTTATTTATTTATAGATTAAATATACAACATTTGTAGATTAGGATATATGTATCTTTATTTTCAGGATATTCTTTGGATATAAATTAGGGAAATTAATGAGCGATTTTTAGGATATCTTGAGATATCTTTGAAATGTATAATAGATATCGAAATTTCTAGACTGTAGAATATCCTTCTCGATATGCCTAAGATAACTGTGATGCACCTGGAATATTCCAGGAGATAAATTCGACTAACTGCCGATATCTCTTGCTTACGGACAGTATTGTAAACGTGAACTGTACACATGGTCATGTGGCACTATTATATATATGTGGTAGTTGGCGGGAAAATTTCCTGGGAAACTTATGTTTGCACTTTTATGATACTGCTCGTTTACATTGTACACATGAAAAGAGTTAGCTACATAAAATTGGTAATCACCTATATTTATCTGAACGTTCTTTGGACCATGTTGAGTAGGATTATAATCACGAAGTACATGTTGACGATGGAGGATTGAAGAAAAATGACGGTCTGCTATTCGTATAAAAACCAAGTAATGATACCTAGGATGAATTCCATCACGATGCATCCAGAATGGTATTGCCATTTCGGGGAATTTCTCGAGAGGCCCATCAAAAGTAGAGCCATCCCGCATTGTTAAAAGAAGTTGGTTTGGAGGAAGATTGAGAAATGCAGGTGCACCTAATTTTGTAGCAAAAAAAAAAGATTTGTGAAGTTTTTTGGTAGACCAGTAACTTTATATTCTAAAATATTTTAACAATTACTGGTTGAACAGAATTAGCTGTGTTTACGAAATGTTAAGTGACATAATTTGTTCAAAAGCCAAAATATTTTTTGGCTCCAAGTGTAGATACTGCATGGTTTGAAATGGATTTAGTCTAAGATATATTCATACTTACCGAAAGAAGTAAGGAAAACAGCCAAGGGTACGAACATAGTAATAGCGAACTTCATTTTCTATAATTGTAGAGAAAACTGCTCAATGGAGAATTTTTCGAGCCACATAAATGAATATTCTGATACTTCCAGTGTGTATACTAGTCGTTATCTCATTTTTTCTTCCAAATTATGTCCCAGATTTATAAGAGGCAATCAACAGATTAACTGACAGCTTTTTGGGAGGACGTTCGATAACATGTTAAGATCTGTTGAATAGGGGGAGTGGAAATAAACGGATAGTGCTGCATAATACTTTTAACAGAGCGAAACCTATATGAAGTCCATGTATCCAAAATTATAGTATAACGCTCAAGTCCAGTCATTACAATACAATATTGTCATAAGGTTATAAGGACTTTAATATCTGCAATCTTTATCAAAGGGCTTCAGTTTCTCAATTATTGTTGAAATCATCAAAGTTATTTAAAAAATTGTTAATTAGGCATGTTTTATATTGTTTTAATTTTCTCTCTTTTCATTTCAACAGCATCTTGATATTTGCTGATTCAGATGTCTAAGGTAGTAGGTAACTTGCAAGTAAATTGTCACAGAATCAATTTGAAAATTTAGTGACAATACTAAACATTTTAAATTCGTGAAACTAGATGTTTAATTGTTTCTGGGTGGGAAGGAGATTGGAAATTAGAAATCAATGTCTGGTGTAATTAATGTATGGTTCGTAAGATTAATTAGGGAGATAAAAATACTTTTTCTGAGATATTTGTATTTCATCATCCTTCGTCCCCCTTTCAAATGTGTACAGGCGGCATAGATTCATAATATTTGCATATAATTAAAAAAAACGAAATTATTTTTTATCACGTAGGAAGTAAACTGTTGGAAAACAAATTGTGGGGTGGTTGGTACAGTTCTGGCACTGTACAAGATACGAAAAAAGATGATTTGACAAAAATTGTGTATTAGAAAAAGATCTAAAATTTTTTTTACAACTCACTTTTTGTTAGGACGCGTAGTTTTTGTTATGTTCGTAAAAAAATGTACTGAAAATAGAAAAATTGAATTTTTAGACAATCGACACAAGATTTAAAAAAAATAGACAAATTTTGTTTACCGAAAAAACAGCTACAAATTCAATAATAATTTTTTTTTTATAGGATGCGTAGTTTTTGTTGTAATCGTGAAAAATAACTTTAACAATGGAAAAATTAAATTTTTGGAAAAACGGTGCAAGGTACGAAAGACAAATGAATCAACAAACAGTGCGACGCGTTTTTTTATTTGTTGAGGATTGAAGCATTTTCTTGAAAATTAGTATTTTCTGGTGGAATTCAGCTGTTTTTGGATAAAATTGAAATCTTTTTTGGCTGAAATATCAATTATTATATTTTATTTGGAAATTCATCTTTCTTGGTTGGAACTCCAAGTAATTTAATTTTTTTAGTTAAAATTAATTTTTTATCTAAAACTTTAATTTAAAAAAATGTTTGGTCGAACATTCACCTTATTCAGGTTGAACTCCTATTATTTGGTTGAAAATTCGTCTATTTTGTGGAACTTTAAACTTTTCTGGTATAGAATTAGTAATGTTGGTTGAAAAGTCATTTCTTTGGTTGAAAATTCAACTATTAGGTTGATAATTCCTTCAAAAATTCAATTATTTGTTTTATAATTTTGTTGGAAATAATTCTTTTTTGATAGAAAATTAGTCTTCTTGATTGAAAATTCATCTATTTGGTTGGAGATTAAAAACATTAAAAATTGAGGATTTCAATTTTTGGAGAAACGACACAGACTATGAAAAAAATAAATTGACAAAAGTTGCTCTTTCAAAAAAGAGCTACAAATTTTCCATTAATAATTTTTAACACAACGCGTAGTTTTTGTTCCAATCGTAAAAAATAACAGTCAAAATAAAAGAATAAGATTTTTTGGAAGACGGCACAAGGTACAAAAAAAAATTAGTAAGCAAAAGTTCTTCACCCAAAAAGGATCTAAAAATTTGTTATTGATGATTTTTAGACAGAGCAAATATATTCCCTTCAGATCGTAAAAAACAGGATTAAAAATAAAAAAACAAAAGTTTTGAAAAAGCGACATGAGAGATGAAAAAATGTGCAAGATATGATATAAATATATGATTTTAAAGTTCATTTAAATTTGATTATTCATAAAATTATGAAATATAAGATAAGATCTACAAATTTGTTATAAACTCTTTTTATAGAAATACATATCAAAAGTGAAAAATTACCTATTTGGAAAAAGGACACAAGCTACAATGAGATTTCATTTGACAAAATTTTTCCCGTATATTATATCTACAAATTTCCTCAACCCCACTTTACGCTACGATATGCGTATTTTTAGTTGAAATTTAAAAAAAAAACATTAAAAATAAACAAAAAATACATTATATAGAAAAACGACACAAGTTGCAATAAAATGTTCAGTTTAATGCAAAATAAGAAACAAATATTAAATTAATCATGATAGATAAAATTTGTAATTTATTTTGCTTTTCAGATTTTGGACAAAATCGAGTGCGAAGCACGAGATACGTGATGAGAATTTGATCGTTGAAGCCGAAGGAGCTTTAACAAAAGAAAATTCAGTATAACTAAATTACAGTTGTCGCACAAATATTTTCATATATAAACAAATTTTGTAATACTTTTCAAAAATAAAGTCCTGGAGTAAAAACGCGTAGCTATCTTTTAAGTTTTGACAGCAACAAAGAAAAGTCCGAATTCGAAAAAAGGGTAATTTATTTTTGGCTTTCATCTTTGAATAGCAAAAATTCACACATCCTCCACCCTGCCAAGTTTGCATCTTCGATACCAAAATAAATTCTTCCGCACTTTGCGGACCTTGTACTTCATGGATCAATAAGCAAATAAAGAGTTTTTTTTTTATAAGAAAAAAAATTAGTTGCAACAAAAAATTCATATTAATTTGTGAACGCTTGAGACTTTAGAAACCAACAATCTTTTATTTGGAAAAGGGTTAAAGTGAAACCAGAGATTAAAAATCTATTGGACGTTTATTAGAATACGCTATTTCACGTATTTTTATATCACAGAATCAATTGGAAAATGTTGACATAATTTTAAAAGATTTTAATTCTTCAATTCAGAAGTTTTTTTTGTTTAGAGGGAGGGAACATCTAAAGGTTATACTTCCCCCATCACTAGAATTTGGTTCTGCCAATAATTAGAAACCGTAATTATTTGAACATTATAATCAAATCATCTACAGAGAATTAAACGTATCAACTGACGTGAATCAACTTACATGAGTAAATAATGGATATCTTGGAATAAATAAGATTCAGACAAATAATAATCGTATTTGTTATGAAGTAATATACTCATATTAAATTGCTCAAGTATATTCACTTAGGACAGGTTGTAGCTCATAGTCCTAAAAAGTCATATTCGAAATATTCATAAATGTTTATGAATATGAAAAAATGTTACCAAAAACTATTACTTTACTTTTAACAGTAGCCAAAATGTAACACAATTGGTAGTACAGTGGGCCTATCAATCCGGAATTCTAGACGCCTAAACGCAATGTAAAAATACATATTTATATACAACAAAGTAGAGCATGATAAAGGATTTCCTTTGTCTAGCACATTAACATATGATACTCAAATCTACACAAACATCAAATTCATTCTTATCTTTAGTTTATAGTTATAAATTATCTCACGTTTTTCGGGTGTTAAAAAGCGATGTGAGGAACATTGGAAAAATAACTTATAGGATTGAGAGAAAATTAATTTGGTTTGAAGAAAAAGTAGAGCAGAATATATCTGAAGAAATATTTATTTATTTTGAAGAATTGTTTTATTTCGATGCAAGGAATGCAATGCTCAAGGCAAAAAAATGTTGATTCGACACTGTACAATAATCGTTGAGCAAAATATATTTGTTATTGAGTGTAAGAAACATGTATTTGATATGATTGGTGTTCTCCTTATTGTAAAGAAGTATGGCATACATGAGTTGAAGAAGAGACAAATGTATTTCAACGAAAATAAATATTTATTTATGCAGGTACTTATTGGGATATACTGTTCACAATATTCACGTAACAGAGTTGATGAACACTGAAAATTTGTTGTCTTGAAACAATATTCAGTACCACTAAGTGAATGATTTTTTTGGCTCAAAAAAGTAAAATGTATTAAATTCTTCACTTTGCATCCAAGCACTTTTTTTCAGTTGATAATTTTGTCATTTTTCAACTACTCAAGCCCGGGGAAAATCCTCAAAATGTGCATATCGGAACAATTGAATCTGATCATCTGGAGGTATTAATCCTGGGCCTATTGGACGAACATCAGCTAGGTCATTTCTGTTAACTTGAACCATTTCATGAGTTTCTGGATAATATATCGCGCTGACCCACCTAGACGTATCTTGTACCATAATGAGGAATCCTTGCGATGTTGGCATAACACGATAAGTATTGTC
>JAABKJ010007855.1:0-11591 GCA_011634705.1 Andricus grossulariae
TTATTATATTATATAATGTTAATATTAATATCTTTAACGTCTAACCACGTACGCGACGCATTTCAGGATGACGGAACGCACCGAACAGAGTGTGAATTAAATTTTGCCAAAAACTTGGCCATTCATGTTCGGAAACCGTCGTTATGATTCGGAAAATGTATGGTGATGAGTCTATGAGTGATACTCAAATTAAAGAGTAGTTTAGAAGATTTAAAAGTGGTCGTGCTTCAGAGGAAAGTGACCCTCGCTCTGGCATGTCCGCAACGGCCAAAACACCTCAAAATGTGGAATGAGTGCGAGTGTCAATTAATGGAAATCATCATTTAACAGTCAAAGACATAGAGGAAGACATCGGGATTACAAAAACTATTGTTTCGGATATTTTAAGCCAAGATTTGTGGATTAGCCACGTGGAAAAAACAGCCCGGAAATCAGGGTGTCCTTAGGGTGTCCCGTTCTTAGGAACGAAATTCAAGTTCTTTTCCAGGTTTCCAGGTCTAAAAAGTCAAATTTTTCCAGGTCTCCTTTTTTTACATGAAATAATGAAATAACCGTTTGTTATAGATGTAAAAAATGATCCATTTCCTTTTTTATTGGCCAACAATTTTTAAAGAAAGCAAACCATAAATAAACAAATTCTTTTTTTTTTTTAAACATAAGTCGTCTCTGAAATCCTTGAAATCTTTGTGAATTCGTTGAAATCTCTTCAAGGACTTAAAATGTTTGTGAAATCTTGAAATTTCTGTGAAATATTTTGGAATCTTTTAAATTTTTTGTAAAATATTTGAAATCCTTGAAATCTTTAAAATCCTTGAAATCTGAAATCTTTGTGACACCTTTCGAAATCTTTGAAATATTTGTGAAAGCTTTCTTTAATCTTTGTGAAATATTTTATGTTCGTTCGAAATCATTGAAATCTTTTGAAATCTTCCCAAATTTGTTGAAACTTTTTGAAATAGTTCAACATCTTGCAAATATTTGAGAAATCTTTCGTATTCGCTTGAAATCATTGAGATATTTGAAATCGTTTAAAATCTTCGAAATGTTTTAAAATCTTTGAAATCTTGTGGAAATCTTTGGAATTCTTTTATTCGTTTAAAATCTTTAAGAAATTTTTATGAAATCTTTGAAATGTTTGTGCAATCTTTTGTATTCACTTGAAACCATTAAAATATTTTTAATCTGTGTAAAATATTTTGAAATCTTAGAAATCTCATTCAATCTCATTTATGAAAATCTTTAAAATCGTTTGAATGTTTTAAAATCTTTGGAAATTTTCGAAATCTTTGAAATCCTTGAAATCGTTTCAAATCTTCAAAATGTTTAAGAATCTTTGCAATCTGTTGTACTGTGCTCTTTTTGAAAGCTTTGGAATTCTTTTGAAATCTGTATGAAATTTTTATGAAATCTTTGAAATCTTTGCAAAATCTTTAAAAAAAATTGCAATCTGGTGTACTGTGCTCTTTTCAAAACCTTTGAAATCTTTGAAATCTTTCTTAAGTTTTCAAATCTTTGGAATTGGTCGAAATCTTTGTGAAATCTTTGAAATTAGCTTTTTTCAAATCTTTGAAATCCTTGCAATCTTTATAAAATGTTCGAAATCTTTGGGTAATTTTTGTGAAATCTTTGTCAAATCTTTTGAAATATTTGTGAAATTTTGCTTAAATCTTTGTTTGTGAAATCCTTTTTATTCGTTGAAATCATTGAATTATTTTTGAAATCTTTGTAATTCTTGTATTCTTTTGAAATCTGCATGAAATTTTTATGAAATCTTTGAAATATTTGTGAAATCTTTCTGACATTTTTTGTATTCACTTAAAATTATTAAAATATTTTTAATCTATGTAAAATATTTTGAAATCTAAGAAATCTGGTTTACTATACCCTTTTCAAAATCTTTGAAATCTTTTGAAAGTTTTAAAATATTTGGAATTGTTCGAAATCTTTGTGAAATCTTTGTGAAATCTTTGAAATCAGCTTTTTTCAAATCTTTGAAATCCTTGAAATCTTTATAAAATATTCGAAATCTTTGGGTAATTTTTGTGAAATCTTTGTCAAATCTTTTGAAATATTTGTGAAATTTTGTTTAAATCTTTGTTTGTGAAATCTTTTTTATTCGATCAAATCATTGAACTATTTAAAATCTTAGTGAAATCTTTTCAAATCTTCTAAGGCTTTTTGAAGCCTTTTGAAATCGTTTCAAATCTTCGAAATTTTTTAAAAGCTTTGTTAAATCTCTGAAATCCGTGTAATCTTTGTAAAATGTTCTAAAGCCTTGAAAAATCCATTATATGGCCAGGGCTCATTCTAATTCTAAAACTGAATTAACATCGAAATATTCAACTAATAATTTTTATAATTTGTAAGTTGAATATCACAAAAAAATGTATATTTTAACATTCTATATTAGCGGAGAAGAAATAAAAAACTTATAGAATTATTCACAATATTAAAGTATATTAATTGCAAAATATATAATAATTGGTAAAGTCTACAAAAAATGCCTAGAAATCTCTGGATTTATTCTGTAGTGAGTAAAAGATAAATTATATCTTGATTAATAAAACACTTTTCAGTAGCAAGATTTTTTCTAAACCAGATGTTTCTTTCATAATGCTACTAAATTTAAATTACTCTTCGCATTTAAATAAAATAACTGTTTTAAAAGCAAAAAGAAAATGTAAATTTAAGGTTCTCGTGAAAAATTCAAAGAGATTTCCAGGTTTTCAAGGTTTAAAAAAAATTCAAGGAGAATTCCAGGTTTTCAAAGTTTTAAAGGTCGCTGGACACCCTGGAAAATGTTCAAAAAGCTCATTATTGGGTTGATTCATGGGTTGCAGCTTATTCAGCAATTTCTGGTGAAACACGACCCTACACAACTTTTGCAGCCCCATACAATCCTGACCTGGCTCCCTGTGATTTCTGGCTGTTTTCCCAATTGAAGTATCCTCTAAAAGGAAAACGATTTCAAGCCGTAGAAGAAATAAAACAGAATGCGACGAAGCAGCTGTTAGCTACTTCGAAAGATGACTTTGAGGAGTGCTTTCGAAAATGAGAGGATCGCTGGAAGAAGGTTGTGGCTTCCAAAGGGGAACAATTTGAAGGGGATATCATTGCCATTGGCCAGAATTAACTCTTACTCCCGGTAAACCACACGGTCGGATACTTTCCGGACAGATCTCGTATATATTAAAAATAAATATTACACGTGAACTTACCAACTGGAACTGGCGCTGAAAGTTTTGCCTTAACATCTTTGAATCTGTTTGGACTTGTCAAAATAGAAGTATATGTACTGGTGGGTTTGACAGTGTTCTCCATCGGTGCAAATGAACTTGCTGCAGGCGGTACAAGGGATACATCTTTTTGTTTTCTTTTATTGTATGTACGTTTGGACGTCGACTGTATACCATGAAACAGAAAATTCAGCATTTGTATTAAATATCTGCGATCAGGAATTGTATTAAAAAATTAGATTTCTAAATTAAAATTTCGTCCATACTAAGCACTTGGGTAAAAGAAAACATATTTTCATCAATTCTACATTTTTATATTTTATTCTTACGTTAAGAAAAATGAAGAAATAGAAAAGCAGGCCTCGATCTCATTTGAATAATACAAAAAAATGTTAATAATAGCATACATTTTGGAAAATAGTAACAAAATAGTGTCATGCAATTTTCTAAATATTAAATCGAGGAATTACATTTTTTTTAACTGGTATATAATATAGATCTCCCATAAAATCGCGTGAAATCTTTTCAAATCTTTTAAACAGCATTAATATCGTAGATACCTTTCTGAAATCATTTGAAATTTTCTGCAATCCCACAAAATTCTTTGAAAACCGTTTAAAATGTTGAAATCTCGTTACATTGTCTGCAATATTTTCAAATACCCTAAACTCATTAAAATCCTTTGAAATCCCTTGAAATTGATGATTTCCTTAAAATCTTCTGACCAAACCCTTCAAAATCCCTTACAATAGTTTATATTTTCTGCAATTCTTTGAAATATTTTAAAATCCATTGAAATCCATTGAAATCTATTAAAACTCCTTAAATTCTGTTGAAATTTTCTGAAATCCCTGAAAAAATCTCCAATTTAGTTTAAATCCCTTCAAATCTATTCTTTTCGAATTCTTTTACATCTTCTCAAATAATTTGAAATTCCTTAGCAATTTTTTAATCTCTTGAAATTTTCTATAATCCTACGAAATTCTTTGAAATCTCATGAAATTCTTTGTACTCTTTTAAAATACATTATATTCTTTAAAATTCTTAGAAATTGTGCAAATCCCTTTAATCTTGTAAAATCCCTAGAAATCTTTTGAATTCCCGTACAACAGCTTGCAATCTTTAATATATTTTAAAATGTTTAAATCTTTAAAATCCTCTGAGACCCCATAAAATCTCTTGAAATATTTAAATTAATAAATTTCTTAACATCTTTAAACTATCTTGAAAATTGTAATATGTTTCAAAATTGCTTTAAAAATGATGAAATATTTGAAATTCCCTCTGAAATCCCCTAAAATCAGATAAAGCATTTTAAAATCCCTTGACATCTTTTATATTTTCTGAAATAAATTGAAATATTTCAAAATCCACTAACATCTATTAAAAACTCTTAAATTCTGTTGAAATCCTTTGAAATCCCCGGAGAACTCTCCAATTTTGTTTAAATACTTTGAAATCTGTACAATTTCTTTAAAATCTCATGGTATCTTTTAATTTCTTTTGAAATTCTATGAATCCCTCAAATATTGTAAAATTCCTTGAAATCCCTTGAAATTTCGTAAATAGCGTCAAAATTCCGTGAAATCTTCGAAATCGTTTGAAATTCCTTAGAAATGTTTAAATCTCTTGACATTTCTTTGAATCTTTTCAAATACCCTACACTTTTTAAAATCCTTTGAAATCCCTTGAAACTGATAATTTCCTTGAAATCTTATGAAATTCCTAGTAACCCCACAAAAATTGATTAAACCCCCCATAAATCATCTTTAAATCTGTAATATCTTTCCAAATAGCTTCAAAAATAATGAAATCTTTAAAATCCTCTGAAATAAAATAAAATCTGATAAAGCCTTTTAAAATCCCTTAAAATCTTCAGATATTTTCCAAAATTCTTTGTTATATTTTAAAATCCACTAATATCTATTAAAACCCCTTAAATTCTGTTGAAATCCTCTGAAATTTCTGCAAAATTCTCCAATTTTGTTTACATTCCTTTAAATCTATAGAATTTCTTTATAACCTTATGGCATCTTTAATTTTTTTTTAATTCTATAAATCCCTCAAACATTGTAAAATTTCTTGAAATTTTGCAAATACCGTAAAAATTCTTTAAACACCTCTCAAATCTCTTTTAAAATACAATATATTCTTTAAAGCCTTAGACATTTTGTTAATCCCATCCATGTTGTAACATCCCTAGAAATATTTTGAAATCCCGAACAAAATCCTGAAATCTTTAATATCTTTTAAAATATTTAAATCTTTGAAATCCTATGAGACCTCATAAAATCTCTTGAAATTTCTTAGAATCACTGAAAATAACTTAACAAATTTTGAAATCTTTGAAATCCTCCTAAATCAGTTTTAACTTCTTGAAATATCTTCAAATCCCTTAAAATCTCTTGGAATCTTTTAAAATACTCTAAAGGCTTTGAAAATATATCAAATCCTTTCAAATGCCTGAAATCAGTTAAAATTCTTTAAAACCCCTTGAAATCTGTTGAAATCTCTTAAAATTGTTAAAAATCCCTTGAAATATTTTGAAATTTCGATTTTTGAAATGGTGGATGTTGTTATTTTAGCCAATTAGCAAAGGATTTTGAAAATATGTTTAAAGGCAAAGCGCAAAAATAATTGCATCAGCGAGCAATTTGAGAAAACAGTAGCATAAGTGTAATTTTTTCCAAAATAGTAGCAAATAGTTGCATAGTTAAAAAAAAAGTGTCAAAAAGTTTCAGTAGTAACGTGAGTCCGAGGCCTGGATATGTTACTCTAACGGTAAGTAAGTAAAATATAATTAAGAATCGACAAGTATAACCTAAGACTAATATTATGATTAAAAAAACTTTTGTTTCGTAATATGTGGCATACATTTCTACTTTATATGCCTGAGTAGCAGTTCATTGCAGCATGCAAAATTATTGAACGAGTCGATAACGGAATAATTTTAAGAATAAACCAAATGATAATTATTATGCCTACCAATTTTTTCTTGGTAGCGTTATCCACATCGCTATCTGAGTAATCATCCTGTCACGAATTTTTGTAAGCAGAGAAAAAAGAAACAAAATATGCTTATTCAAATTCATATGTGCATGATACATTGCACAATTTTATTTAAATTCATTTTCCTCAGTGTGCAAAGGATATTGTCGCCACGTTTTGAACAATAATTAAACACAATCATAAATAATTAATATCTGTAATGATGCATGCATTCCCTATTACTGCCGTGCAAACCAGAAACACAGTATCTACACTTTTGGTGATTTCGAGCTAAAGCGAAAAATCGTATCTGCATGTAGATATCGTTTTTGCTTTTTTTCACCAATATTTAAAATTATTTACTCACGAATTGAGTAAATATAACAAATATAACAAAAAAGAGTACCTGCATTTCGTTTGCGATAATTTAAAAGAATTTGAACAAAAATGTTTAGGTTTGTGGAACTATGTTTTTTAATTGCTCAGCTTTTTGCAATTGACTTTCACCTTAGAGAAGCAAAATATGAAAATTAATAGTATGCACTCAGATATGATAGTAGGATGGCTGTTAAAACTTAATTTTCAAAATTCCCAGACTTTCCGCTGACTAATTTTTCATTTTCCCTGACCATTCATATTTAAAAACCAAAATTCTAATCTTGTAACAGTTAATTAAGTATATCAAATCTTCCCCATCCCTTCAAATTATTTTAATCTCTTGAAAATGCGTTAGAATCTTTTAAAATACTCTTATACATTAAAAATTTTATTATTGAAATCAAACAAAAATTCTTTGCAAACTTTTAAAATTCCCTAAAATATATAAAATCCTTCGAATTCCCATTAAGTTGCTGAAATCAATTGAAAATTCCTTGGGATCTTTTTAAATAATCTGAAATGTTTCAAATTCTTTAAAATCTTTTGAAATCCCTTGAAAATTTTCAAAGCTTTTGAAAATGCTGTGGAATCTTCTACCATACCCTAAAATATTTCAAATCCTTGATAATCCCATTAAGTTACTGAAATTCATTCAACATTTCTTAGGATTTTTTGAAGTACGAAATCTTTTGAAATCCTTGGAATCTTTTTAAATAATCTAAAATGTTTCAAATTCTTTGAAATCCCTTGTAACTTTTCAAAGCTTTTAAAAATGCTGTGGAGTCTTCTAAAGTACCCTAAAATATTTCAAATCCTTTGAAATCCCGCAAAGTTACTGAAATCCATTGAACATTTCTTAGGATCTTTTGAAATTCTTGAGATTTTTTAAAGCTCTTGAAAAATCCTCAGAATTAAAAAATAAAAATTAAATATTTAAAATCCTTTGAAATCTTTAAAAATGTCTTAGAAATTTTTAAAACTCTTTAAAACTTATAGGAAATTTTAAAAATATCCTAAAATATTTTAAATCCTTTTAATCACTTCAAATTATTGGAATCTATTAAAGATGACTTAAGATATTTCAAATCCTTTAAAATCTTTTGAAATACCTTCAATTTTTTTAAAGCTCTTTAAAATTCCTTGGATGTTTCAAAAATGCCCTAAAATCTTTGAAATCCTTTGAAATCCTTTTAAATTATTGAAATCAATTAAAAACTCCTTGGGATATTTTGAAGTATTCTCAAATATTTAAAGTTCTTTAACATCATCTAAATGACTCTTGAAATTTATTTGTAATTTTTAAAAATACCCTAAAATATTTCAAATCAATTATTATGTATTTCAAATCATAATTCAAATTAAAACCTTCAAAATACCTTGAAAACCCTTCAAAGTATTTGAAGTAATTGAAAATTCCTTGGAATCTTTTAAAATACCTTTAACTCTTTAAAATCTTTGGAAATATGTACCTTAAAATATTTGAAAATTTTGGAATACCAGGAAATCCCTCAATTCTTGTGAATACATTTACTTTGAAATCCCTCAAAATCCCTTAAAATCATGCTAATTCTCTGTAATTTCAATCTCTTGAAAATTCTTTGAAATCTTTTAAAAGTCCCTAAAATATTTCAAATCCTTCAAAATCCCTTGAAACTTTTTTAAGCTCTTGAAAATACCTTAAAATAATTTAAAACACCCTAAAATATTTCAAATACTTTGAAATCCCATTAAGTTACTGAAATCAATTGAAAATTCCTTGGGTTCTTTTGAAGTACCTTACAATATTTCAATTTTTTTTAAATCTTCTAAATCCCTTGACATTTTTTAATGCATTTGAAAATTCCTTGGAATTAAAAAAAAAAACCTAAAATATTTCAAATCCTTTTAAATCTTTTGAAATTCCTTGAAACTTTTTAAGGCTGTTAAAAATTTGTCCGGATTTTTAAAAATACACTCCGATATTTCAAATGTTTTGAAATTCCTTCAATTTTTGTAAGGCTCTTAAAAATGTCTTGGATGCTTTAAAGATACAACAATATCTTCGAAATTTTTTGAAACCCATTCAAATTATTGAAATCAATTGAAAATTCCTTGGAATCTTTTAAAATACCCTAAAATATTTTATATGCTTTGAATTTTTTGTTAATATCTTGAAACTTTTAGAACCTCTTGAAAATTCCTAGGAATTTTTTCAAATATCCTTAAACCTTTAAAATCCTTTAAAATCATTGGAAATACCTTGAAATATTTGAAAATTTTGAAATAATACGAAAGCCCTCAATTAATTTAAATAAATACTTTGAAATCCATTAAAATGTTTTTAAATCCCGTGAAATTGCATGAAATCTTATGATACTTCCCGAAATCTTGGAAATTTTATTAAAATACTTTAAGAGCTTTTAGAATCCCTTAAAATGATTCAAATCATTGGAAATTCTTTGAATTTTTTTTTAATCTCTTGAAAATGCCTTGAAACGTTTTAAAATATCCTAAAATATTTTAAATCCTTTGAAAGCTTTTTAAATCCTTTTAAACTTTTTAAAGCTCTTGAAAATTCCTTGGAATTTTGTTAAATACCCTAAAATCTCCAAAATTCCTTCAAATTATTGAAAACTATTCAAAATTACTTGAAACCTTTTAGAATTTTTTCATTTAAAAAAGTGACTGTAGTGACTTTATCTTTAGAACGTGACTTATAAGTGATTTGCGAAAAAAAGTGACTACAAGTGACTGTATGGCAGTCCTAATTATTCTTGAGGGTTACTTTAAAGTGCTTCTTACAGAAATTCCCTAACTTTTGCAATTTATTTTCAAAATTCCTGACTTTTCCTGACCAAAAAAATTCCCTGGCTTTCCCCTGAATTCCAGGTTTTCCCAGACCTGCGGTCACCCTGGATAAAAAATGCAGATACTGCGTTTCTTGTTTGCACGGTAGGAAAGTGTTAATTCATTTCAGTTAAAATTTAATTGCAGAATATACCGAATAAATAATAATGAATTTACCGGTTGTTTTGCTCTCTTGGCGGCAGCAGCTTCTAAACCTTTTTCGACAGATGTCTTTTTAGCACCTTCGCGTGCAGGACGATTTGTTTTCGGCAAAAGAGGTCCAACTCTTGCTTTAGGATTCCATGCTTCATCTTCCTCTCTCTTACATTTGGATTTAAAAATGAATTCTTCCTCATCCGATACATCTAATGCTGGATAAACTAAAAAATAGAAATTGTGCGTTTAAAGCATAGCGATATCTTAAAATTGATTTGAAATCCATATGAAAAATCTTTGGAATCCTTCAAGATTTAATAAAATCCTTTAATTCTTGTGAATTTCCTTGAGATACCTTAAAATTCTTTGAAATATGTGGAATCGCTAAGAAACCATAAAATTCAATGAAATTTCATTTATTTCCCAAAGATTTCTAGAAATCCTTTGAAATCTTTGGAAATTCTTTCAAATCCCTTGCAATTTTGTATGTCTCCTAAAATCCTCTAGAATTCCTTAAAATCCCTTGAAATTTTTGGAAATCGTAAAAATTCATTTAAAAAAGTATAAATCAACCAAAAGCCCTTCAATATGATTTAAATTATATTAATTCATTAAATAACGTTTTAGAAATCCGTTAAAATCCCTAGAAGTCTTTGCAATCCCTTGAAATCCTTGGAGATTTAATAAAATTGATTAAATATTGTGAAATTCCTTGAAATACCTTAAAATCCCTTGAAATTTCATTTATTTTGCAAAGTTTTCTAGAAATCCTTTGAAACCTTTGGAAATTCTACAAAATTCTTTGAAATCCCTTGAAATTTGGTATATCCCTTAAAATCCTTTAGAATCCCTTAAAAGCCCTTGAAATCTTTGGAGATCATAAAAATATATTTAAAAAAGTATAAATCATTTAAAAGTCTTTAAATATAATTCGAATTCGATTATTTCATTAAAGTTCCCTTTAAAACCCCCGTTAAAATCCCTAGAAATCTTTACAATCAATGGAGATTTAATAAAATCCTTTAAATCTTGTAAAATTCCTTGAAATACCTTAAAATCCCTTGAAATCTGTGGAATCGCAAGGAATCAGTTGAAATTCAATGAAATTTCATTTATTTTCCAAAATTTTCTCGAAATCCTTTGAAATTTTTGGAAATTCTACAAAATTCTTTGAAATCCTTTGAAATCTTGTATGTCTCTTAAAATCCTTTAGAATCCCTTGAAACCTTTGGAGACCGTGAAAATCCATTTAAAAAAGTATAAACCATTCAAAAGCCCTTCCATATAATTTGAGTTAGATTAATTCATTAAAGTTCTCTTTAAAAACCCCTTTAAAATCCCTTGAAATCCTTGAAAATTTAATAAAATCCTTTATATCTTGTGAAATTCCTAGAAATACCTTACAATCCCTTGAAATCTGTGGAACCGCTAAGAATCTCTTGAAATTCAATAAAATTACATTTATTTTCCGAAGTTTTTTAGAAATCCCTTAAAATCTTTGGAAATTCTACAAAATTCTTTGAAATCCTTTGAAATCTTTTACATCACATAAAATCCTTTAGAATCCTTTAGAATCCCTTACAATTCCTTGAAATCTTTGGAGATTTAATAAAATCCTTAAATCTTGTGAAATTCCTTGAAATACCTTAAAATCTGTGGAATCCATAGAAATCCATTAAAATCTTTGGAAATTCTACAAAATTCTTTGGAATTGTTTATATCTCTTAAAATCCCTTAAAATCCCTTGGAATCTGTGGAACCACTAAGAATCACTTGAAATTCGATAAAATTGCATTTATTTTCCACAGTTTTCTAGAAATCCTTTAAAATCTTTGGAAATTCTACAAAATTCTTTGGAATTGTTTATATCTCTTAAAATCCCTTAAAATCCCTTAAAATCCCTTGGAATCTGTGGAACCACTAAGAATCCCTTGAAATTCGATAAAATTGCATTTATTTTCCACAGTTTTCTAGAAATCCTTTAAAATCTTTGGAAATTCTACAAAA
>JAABKJ010007856.1:0-11591 GCA_011634705.1 Andricus grossulariae
ACTCAAACCACCTTGCACTTTGACGACTACATCGTGACTGAGAGACTAAAGCGAATCGTGAAGTCGGTGTCGGGCCTCGGGCGATCTCGGCTTCGTGCTCGTGCCTCGTGCATTTTCGGCTTTACACGAGGCTAGCCCACTCACCGACGCTACGCTTGCATGTGTTCTCCCAGATGGGAAACTGGTGTTCTATCGTCTATCGTCGATATTCAAGAAGGGTGGGGGCAGCATTCAGAGGAGAGGCTCGGTGCTTGTATTTCTCCGCCATTTGAACCGCCGGATCGTAGAAGGGCATATAAAGTCTGATCTGGTGGCGGGAGGGCCCCTTGGAATTTTTAAAAACATTTACAAATTTGAATTTTTCAAACATACATTCTTATTCGAAAATTAAATGCGCATCTTTTTCCCCTCCAAAAAAAAGTTGTAGCTCTGTTCATTCTCAAAATAATTGCAAAAATCACGAATTTTGAAAACGGAAAAAATTTTGTATTTTCTCACTTCAACTCGCTATAATTCACAGCATATCAAAGATTTTCACGTCAAATTTGGAGGAATTATATTTCATAGTACACTCCAAACGGATTGGTAGTTTATATTCATTTGTTTTGTTACGAAAAATCGTTAATAATGTTTTTCTAGGTAAGTATACAAAAATGGTTCCAATATTTTCAATCGGAAAGTCTATCAAGGTAAGTTGAAGCTATCAAAAATTGTCAACGGATGAAATGCTTATTAGAATATTTAGAAGTTTTCTGTAAAGTTTTACTCCAATTGAACAAAGTTTCGTTTTTTTTTTTATAATAATATAAGAAATCATTTCTAAGATCAAATATAGACCGGTTAATTTTTTATGTAGTTCATAGTTCACCAATAATAATAATAATTATTATGCTCTCTTTCTTTCTTTCTTTCTCTTTCTTGTATATGTTTTTCTTCTACATATTTTTCTTGGAATGTTTTGTAAACATACACAAAGCATTTGCCCTGAACAGAGAAATAGACCATTTTAACAAATTTTCACATACAAATTTTAAGAACAGATTTATTACCCTACTGGACAGGTAAACCCTTTTGATCAACATAATGAACAAAATTCTTCTACGTATCATGTTTATCCGAAAATCAAACTGATTTATTTTTCCCGATTACATCGCCCTCGAGTTGGTATTACTCCCGCTAAAGTCAAAGAAATTAAGAGTCTAATGCCTTACCTCAGTGCTAAGGGACAAGAGTTCTTTAAGGGGGGAGTATAGTTAATTCGGTAAAAAAAAAGGTATTTTTTTATTTTTTGAAATATAAATGTACAACATCTCAAGAATGACATATCCAAATTTCAAGCAAATCGGAGCAAAAATAACGGAGATATTGAGTTTTTAGGGATAGCTGCTCTCCTTCGGTATTGTGTACCTGCCCGGCAGCAGCCGGACAGGTACACAAAATTTAGGTCCCTAAATTGCTTTATTTGTCGGTGAGATATTACACAGATATAAGAAAACCTTCAAACATCCAGTATGTACGAACCTCGCATCGATGATTCTGTGTAAGTATAAAAAAATGAATTTTTTTATTTTTCATGTTTAAAACTTTAAACGCGTTTTTGTCGAAACCACGTTTTGAAAGTCGGTGACGGTTGTAACTCAAAATCTACTGCATGGATCCTTTTGAAATTCGGTGTACTATTTCTATACATAATTCATGAGGTAACATGGTCGAGTTTTTTTGAATATTATTATTATTATTTGTCTTATCATAACAAATTCGTTGATTTCCCAGCAAAAAAACGCGTTTTGACTTCAAATGTGAAATGTAAACAACTGTAATTGCAAATTTGAAAAGTTATTGTCATGAACTTTGTTTTTACCAGCTCTATGCATAAGCGCGGGGTAAGCACAGACACCGAGCATCAAGCGTCAGATCTGACAGACGAATGCGGCATAAAACATTTATTTACTATGTGAAAAATCGTTCACACATGATATACTCTGAAAGTTTTCAGGATTGGCACTATGTCACCTACTGGACATTCCGCAATTTCTTCTGTAGTCAATTCTTCTACCGCGCCGCTTAGTATGTTTATTTTTGCACGTTTTGAACTCCAATAAACAGGTTTATGTATTGCACGGAGAATCGTGTGTCTGCTTGACGATTTTTGCAATATTGCACAGACGTCGCCATTTGACGTTGATAATACAATTTGTTCTTCGGCTGGCATGGGACTGAGGTCTTGATTTTTGTTTCTAAGTCGAATGGGGCTATCGGGAGAAAAAACGTGTCTTCGAAGTTCGAATATCCGATTCGGATTGTTGTGGGGACTCAGTCGAATCAATGCCATATCTTCAAATTTATATCCAAATATTTTTAGAAAAGTTCTCCTAAAAAGAGGTGACCTGGACCTAGAACTAGGAGGTGACCTGGACCTGGGATGAAGAGATGGCTCGCCAACTGGTGGAGATTCTGCAGACGTATGATGCAAGGAAAGAGAGAGAGTCGTGTCTGGAGAATGTTTGCCAGCAGAAGAAGAGGGTCCACCGGGATGAACACCAGGATTAGGGCCACCATCAGACAAACGCTTGGACTGTCTACTTAATTCTGTAACAAGAAATAGAGGATTAAATTTTTGTTTTAGGCACAAAGTCGTATGTTTGTACAACAGAAGTTGTAAATGAGGTTGTGATTAAGGGGATACATTCCATCAACGCCTGTAATTTCTTTTCGTTCAACGGCTTTGGCGCATAGAAAATTTTAAAACGAACTGCATTCTTCAAAAGTATATATTCTTACAGAAAATTAAATTTCACATCCTTTCTTTATCGACAAAAATGTTGTAGCTTCTCTAGCTTTTGCAGTTAATTAACACAGCTCGTGATTTAAGAAACAATTCTTTTTTATACTTCAAATCGCTGTAATTCTTCCAGTCCTTAACATTTTCTAATGAAATTTACAGAAAGTTTTCTTTGTGATGTTCCAGAATGTGCAGAGTAAATAACATATCACAATTTTTGTTTATTTGAAAGTTATAAATTTCTACTTGAAAAAATGTAGAAATGATACATTTATACAGTCGAATTCGGATTCAACGTTCTTGAATTTACGGATTCCGAGAATTGACGCCGCGCCGCGGGTAGGCTTGTCAGGAGCTGCGCGGGGTGTGCGGGGTTCACGAAGTCGTGACAAAACGTAGCTAAATCCGGTTTAGTGAGGGTAGGTCAGGTCCAAGGACAGCCCCAAAACCGACGTTAAATCCGAGTTCGACTGTATCATCAAGTTTGTAGAGAGTTGAGCGAATTTTTAGCGACAAAAGACTTTCAGAATGAAAGCTGTTTAAAAATGTTATAAACCCGTTTTCTAATAAATTATTTATTCAAAACATCTCCTCATTAACAAATTACAAAGATATCATTCAGTCCGCGCGGCTTTTTTTAAGCGCACATATGTATAAGATCGACGCGCTCACGGGTGAACCCGGTTTTTCATCATAGCCACGGACTGAGTCAAGTGGGGGGAAGGGGGAAGGGGGTGGTTACAAATTTTTAGATTAATTATTAATTCCATGAATTACACGAATTCTTTGCATATCATGAATTCCTTGAATTCCATGAATTACGCAAATTCCGTGAATACGCAAAGGTTCAGATTTTTGGTTAGTATAGTTACAAGTTATGTAACATGAAAGTTTTGATAGGAATCAAAGGGAGTGATTCTAGTTGTTAAAACATGTGTTTTTTTATTTAAATCTTGGTAAATATTTTCCGAACAAAAATTTTGCTGTGTTTCTCGAATTTTTATTTTTTTTATTACTTTTGTTGCAAGCTATGTAACAGAAATTATAATAGATAGGTTTTTTTATAGTTTGACCTTGTTAATGAACGTGAGAACTTTTTGTTAGAGAATGATTTTATTTATTTTTGTGTGCACTATCACATAGTGCAAGGGGACTTATAGGTGGTGGGAATAAATTGAATTTTGTTTCCAGGGATTTGTATACAATTCAACGACTTTAAGGGATGTGCATGGGAAAAAATATTACACGATTTTCAAGATTGTGTCTTATTTTGAATAATTCAAAAGACACCTTGTAGGATTTCCAGTGATTTTAAGGAATTTTAAAGAATTTCTGAAGATACAAGGAATTTTATAGGATCAAGAAGTATTTTCACAATTTTAGAGAATTTAAAGAAATTCGACGGATTTCCAAGAATTTTATGTGATTTTGAAGACTTAAATGCATTTAGAAATATTTCCAGACGTATCAAGGGATTTCAAGAGATTCCAAATGATTTTAAAGATTTCAATGAAATTTCAAGAACGATTTAAAAGATTTGAAGTGAATTCGCAGATGCTTCCTGTGTCAAGTTTATTTGTGCAGAATTATGACTGGCCTGAAACAAAGAGTTCCTTCGTATTTTGTCGAGTTTTCACATGAATTGCATAAGACTTTTGATTTAATTTATCCCAAGCCTGATTACCTTATAATCTTTTTCTATATAATGATTTTCTATAATAAATTTCCTATAATCATGAAAAAATTATAGGAATTGCACTACATGCAAATCACTATAGGCCTATAGTTATGATTCTTCTTTGATTATACAGAAATATTTTTTTGAACAGAATGCTTTAAAAGGAAAAGAGCCTAGAAAAAAGGCGCTCAGTCAAAAAATAAAATCCTGGTATGGTATACTTTTTTGAACATTTTTCTTTAAAACATTGGGAACAAGGTTCCATGCGTGTAAAATGTTTACAAGATTAAGAGATTATTGATAGTCCTTAACTTTAATTATGAAATTTGTTTATTACTTAAAGTTTCTGTTATCAATTTTTATATGTACTACGGCTACCTTGATGATTCGCATGTTCATTACTGATCCCAAAATTTGCCACGAAGTCCCTCGTTTTGTGTGGCACACTCGAAGCCGATGATATTTCTGTGAAAAAACAAAAAAGATTGATGAATCTGTGATGTTAAAAAGATAATGCAAATAGTTAAAGCGCGACTTGATTACTCAATTTTATTTCGTATAAGTCAATCACAACATAAATTGTGAAATAAAAGTTAGCCAAGTGATTCTGAAAGGTTTTCTATTTTTTTATTTGAATTTATTAGAAACCTATAATTGTTAAAGTTTGATAAAAGAACGCGATTGTGTAATACTTTTTTTGTAATAACAAGGTATTTGTTTAATGAGAATACAAAAAATATATTTACACACTTAATTTATTATACTTAAGTGCAAAGTCATAATCAAAATTCAGAAAAATTATTTTAGAAGAAAAAAGTGATGCTGAATTTACGAGATGATTAATTCAAAAACTAATTCAAATACCCTGCAAATTCTGGTATTAATTTATACTCTACTCACGAATGAAACTAAGAATAACCTCCAAGGTTAAAACCAGAGAATACAGTTTCTTCATTTTTTCAAAATGTAAGAAAAACGGATGGAAGCAGAATTTTGAGAGCAACGTGGCTAATGAATATTTTGTTTTCACTTTATGAGAGACAGGTAAGTTATGTTTAAATCAAACATATGTATTCATATGATTCCAAGTTGAAAAGCTCAGATAATATAATTGTTTACAGAGTAAATATAAAATCGCTCTTTGACAAACATTTTTTTAAAAAGTCTTTTACGTAATGAAAAGTCATACACGATTATAGGTTAGATAAGGCCTCTTTCTGTGAAAATATTAATATTGTGTCTCGTAGATTTGAAAAACTAAAGAAATCTATTCTTCGCATCCTAGTAAGCAGAATATTTTTCTACAAAATAGTTCATCAAACAAAGTTGAAAACTAAAAATATGGCATTAGAGAACACATTGTGTAACTGTTAATATCAACTTCTATAAAGAGTATCTGAACCTGCCGTTTACTCGTGAAAAAATTATTTTTCTTCAAGTATTTTTTTGTGTTGGCTTAACTATGAAAACGAGTTATAGATAAAAATTATGGAAACTGGTTATAGATAAATAACAAATATCAATACATAACACAAAAATGCCTATTTATGCTCAAGTATACTCTTCGGACCATCGAGTCCCGATGTTTTGTTCTACGTCACACTAGGCGATAAAATGGTAAAACTTCGAAAAATATTTGGATATCATAAATTTTCGCAACATCTATCACGAATGTGTTATTACAGACTTCTTATCAAAATCTTCATACTGTGTATGTTCATGGAATTTTCCGTAATTCTGACGCTTCAATTGCTTGTACATTAATGGTAAAATAAAATAAATACTTTACATTTCTAATGATAGAATGTTCAACCCAAAAAGAAGAATTTTAAGAATACATTTGAATTAATAACCTGCAAAGTGGAACCTTCAACAAAAAAATCATTTGAAACCAAGTTTTGAATTTTTAACCAAATAGTTGAATGTTCATCCCGCAATGATGAATTTTCTATAAACTGGCTGAATGTTTAAACAAAATATATTAAACTTCAACCAATCACTGTTGAATATCCAACCGAAAAAGATTCATTTTTAATGAAAAAATATAACTCATCTATAGGGCGGCAGTTATAATTGTGAAAAAAAGTTCCGGCCATTTTCCAGTTAGCGAAAATTTTCACAATCTTTGAAATTAAAAAACTTGAACTCTGAAAGCTTAAAATTTTTTTCACATGAAGAAATCAAAACTCAATTGTAAATAAAAGCACTCAAAGTTGAACACTTTCAATTTTAAACTATTCATATTAAAGAAGGAAAACATAAACAAAGTCATTTACAAAATGAAAATTTCGAAAATGCAACTAGCAAAATCATAGTGTTCAAAGTTTAAATTAAGCATTCTGAAATTTTAACGATTCAGAACTTTATATTTCAAACAAGTCAGTTTAAAATTGTTAAGCTTTGAATATTTCATTCATAAGTGCTTATTGGTTTAAATTCACGCAGCTAAGTTGTTTCCGTCATTGTCATCTGTGATTAAAGATTCGATTCTTCAAAATATAGAATACGAGTACCATACATCACAGCCCAAAATGCTCTCAAAACAGTTAAAAAAGGGTGTCTTTTTTTTATAAAAAAGAGGAATAATAGAGTAATCTGTTTTTTTAGCAAAAGAGTAGGGTTTTATAAGCCTAAAAGTCATCTGTTTGAGAAAACACTTGGAATTTCACCCCAATAACGAATTTTAAACAGAAAACTTAATCTTGAAGAAAAGGCTTCAATTTTCAGACAAAGAAATTAAACAACCATAGGAATGAATTTATTACACAACAGTTGAACTCTTAGCCGGGTAGTTGAATTTTCAACCAAAAAAGATAACTTATCAATAAATTATTTAAATTTTAAACCAAATAACTAGCTTTTCCACGAAAAGAGATGAATTGTCACATTTCTACGCCAAAAAAAAAAAAATTCAAGCAAAAGATATTAATTCTAAGGCAAAAAAATTATAGCAGAATTTTTAATTAAATAGAATAAACTTTCAACGAAAAATAGATGGATTTTGTAATTGGGTTCTAGCATTTCCGTTCGAATTTAAGAGAATTCTCATCACATGAATTTACTGTGTTTTTACATTCTTATATATTTGTCTTGCTGTTAGGCTCAGACCCACTTCATACATAAAAAACAGCCTCAATAGTAGCATATATTTAAAAAAATAGTAGGAAATGATGACATGCAATTTTTAAAATAATAAAAAAAAAACAAGAAACAGGAAGCTTCAGACTGATCTCACTTTAAAATGTTAGAAAAGATAAAAGTACTATAAATCATTTTATTTTACAAAATTTGTACATATTATCATATAGGTACTCTTGTAAAAAAATTTTTTATAACATAATATGAAAATATAATTGATAAATTATTGCTACTTTACAATATCTGAATATAATTTCACAATAAAAAAAAACTTACAAAGTTTTTTCTTATTTGGAATGGAACTTCTCATCAGATAACTTCACTGAATCTTCAACGAATTATGAATTTTACAATATCAATTTAAAAAATGGGGTCCTTGAAATTAAATAAAATTAAAACCCTTTTAGATCTTGGAAATCCTAATAAAATTCCTCAAATCTGATGGAATTCCATTTGATGCCCCTTGAAATATTATTATATCATTTCATATCTTTACAGTCCGTTGAAATGCAATAAAATCCTTCAAAAATACGGTAAAATTAAATGAAATCTTGTTATAATTCCTGAAATCCTGAAAAATTCACTGAAATACCTTGACATTTTTTCAAATCTTTTAAAATGATTCATATCCTCGGAAATCTCATTGAATCCTTTAAAATCATTTTTAAATCCTTTGGAACTGTATAAAATATGCAAAAACCATATGGGCCCTGTAAAATCGTTGTAAATCTTCTGGAATTCTAGGAATTTCCTTGAAACCGCAAAAAGTTTGTTCAATTTCCAGATCGCAAGTTTTTTTTGAATTACTGGATACAGGTAATTATTAGTAAATGCAAATTTAAAGGGCCTTTAATAATGATAGAATTCTGAACAAATCTCATCAATATAATTTAAAAAGTTTTTTATATTTTCGGAATTACATTGTATTTTTGTGTACAATGTGTGTTAATCCGAAAATTTAGAGTTTGCCGTAAAGTACTAAGATAATTATCAAGACTTTGAAGTATGTCCTACCAAATAGTACAGAATTATGCAGAATTAAAAACAAACTTGTACATCCTAGTCCAGTAGCAGTTCAACCGTAGACGAAAGTTGCTGAATTTGGAAATAGTTGCAAAGAATTTCATGTTTTGAAAAGAATTTAGAAAAAGAAAAATAAATCAAGAAATATCCTGAATATATCCAGAGAATTCTTTAAAATCTTTAAAAGAAATCAAAAGATAACATGTGAAGTCTAAGAAATCGAGAGAATTCTGCAGAATTCAAAAGACTTGAAGGAATTTACAATTATTCAACGCAAATCCTAAACATTTTGGAAGAATTCAAAATATTTCAATGGAATTTAAAGACTTCTACAGAATTCCGCAGAATTAGGAAAAAATGAGTGCATCTTAATTCAGTAGTAGTCCACCGTCAACCAAAGTTGATGAGTCTGGAAGTAGTTGAAAAGAATTCCATGCTTTCAGAAGAATTCAGACAATTGAAAACATTTCGTTAAATTCTACATTAATCAGGAACGGTCACTGAAAGAACTGATTTTTTCCGAAGTTTGTTTACGGTTTGATAAAACTTGAGCCCATTCAATTTGAACAGACAAAAACATTCGTGATCGTACATGTTTTTTTTTAATGCTCGAAGCAAGATGAAGTTACCGTCGTAGGAGAAATTGCTTTTCGGGATCGCAAGAATACTGGCAATTGGGCCTAAAAATGTTTTGGGACTTTACGATTTGAATTTGTTCTTTCCTATCCGCCATTACAAGAAACGACAGTACTCCTGGGACACCCTATATATATATATATAGTTAAAAGTTTGTCATAAGGACAACCGCAGGATTTCGCTGGGAGCACGTGCTAATCTGAAAAATTGCACCCGCTCCTAGCGAAATCGCGGTAAAATTTCAGCTGTAACCACGTCTCACGACCGTGAGATGGGTGGCCAGTCTGCAACGAATTCAATACGATGATCCGGCGAAAGTCTCGTGCACCCTGAGGACACGGAGCGACCCAAGTCTAGTTTCTTTCTTGATTTTTAGCATAGATCTTAAGATCATCCATGTAAAATACATAAGTAACCTTATGCTTTCGATTTCCAGGTTTTCCGCAAAGGTACCCTTCGGAATAGCGGAGTGCGAGAGATAGTGGCAATAATATGAGGCAAAAGAGGAGAGGGCTCATGTTGTCGTCCTGAAACACACCTCTCTGAACGGTGATACTTTCAGTGAGCACACGATGTTTTCCAGATGGGATAGTAAATCTGGTTATCCAAAGCGGCATTAATCTCTCTATGCACCGCATGATGTGTGGATCAACCTTCAAGCTTTCCAACAGACAGATGATAAGTCTATGGGAGGTTGAATCAAAACCTTCGGGAAATCAATCCAGGCCATCGATAGGTAACGCTAAATAGAATGATGCGTCTTTACAGACACATCTATCAATGAGCAGATTCTCCCGACATCCTGCAACGCCTTTCTTTGAGCCACGTAGTTCGTACATCTCTTGTCACACAGGTCTAATTTTCCGAACAATCCTACCATTTAGGATAGCTGTGAAGATCTTATACAGTGTGTTCAGACAAGTCATCGGCCTGTAATTTGTAGGGTAAGTTAACGCTCTTCCACCAACCACTTCGGAATAGGCTCTTCCGACTTCAGATATGAGGTTAAAATGCGGACCAGATGCTGGTGGGTTGAAGGACACTTCATCCACCAGTAGGTCTTGATACCATCTGGTCCCAGAGTGGAATAGTTCTTCATGCCTCTTAATACGTTTCTCACCTACTCGGTAGTGATAGGTGGGCATTCTTCCGCAGGTGTTACGAGGGCACTGCACAGCTCCTTGAAGCTATTTATATTCTTTGAGTATTCTTTCAGTGGATGCTGGACTTCGTAGACTTCTCTCCAAAATGCCTCGACATCCTATGGTGTGGGTGGGTGGACGACAGTAACTGGAGTGTCACACTGAATGCGGGACGGTATTGTTTTACGGTTTGCATTTGCCAAAGCTCTCGCTGCATTATACACGCTACAACTGATAGTCCAGAGGTCAATTTCTTCGAAAAAATCTCCACGAAGCTCGTCATCCGGTTCAGTCAGATCTTTGGGCTTGGGAGAAACTTGAATGTTGCTGTTTCTTCGGGTCCTGAAGCATGGCTCTTCCTCTTTTGGATACCTGCTCACGGTTGGTCTCAGTGTGGCCTCTCTTTCTCTGTTGCCGGTTTGTTCTGGCTGACGTTGAGTAGGCACTCCGTTTATGTAACCCCTTTTCCGGAGTTCCTCGGCACGGTTCCGTAGACGTTTATGCGAAAAATGCGAGAGCTCCAGGTGTGTCTGGCACCACGGAGTATGCAGTCGCGCCATGTAACCTTTTCGTTCGGGGGCCATACTGGGATCATAGGACTCAGCAGGTGGTCCCTGAGTCGATTCGTCCACTTAGAAGTAATTAGATTCTGCCGGTCAATCGCATTGACTCCGTCTTGATTGGGTCCCCCAACTCTAGGATAGTCGGCATTGTTGTCCGACCCATTTTCGGGAGCCCTGCGCGTTCGATTGTTTTGAAACGCATTTACTAGAACTATGTTTGGTGTTATCATTGCTGCTCCCACGAGTAGCTAGGAAAAGGGTTCGTACAACCTTGTAGAGCCACGAATGTAAGGATAAGGCTGCATACACTGAGAGGTCACCCAGTATCCCAGAGTCACCGTTTGAGATATCTCACCCAGCTGCCATTTAGCTTTCGGCACGGTTGTCACTCCTACGCTTAGGAGTTATTCCTTCGGGACCATCCCTGGACAATTGTCCGCAACTGCATATTAATTATTGTAACCATATTCAGCAGAAACCCTTGGTACAGGGACCCTCTATCCGCAACCAGAGGACGCGTTCGGTGGATTTGTCATAGGCCCTTCAGTTCTATTCTATTATTCTTCATTATTTATTCTATTATCTATTCTATATATTATATATATATATATATATATATGTATAGACTG
>JAABKJ010007857.1:0-11591 GCA_011634705.1 Andricus grossulariae
AAATTTTACTTCACATGGATGCGAAACTATGACAAAAATTTCAAGTTAATACGCACGGGGGCAGATTTTGTATGCTTTTCAACCAAAAATAATTAACTTTCAAACAAAAATAGTAGGATTTTCTTACTGGGTTTTATTAACTCGGTTCTGATTTTAGTGGAAAACCGAGAAAAAGGGGAAAAGACGAATTTTCAACAAAAAAATTGAATTTTCAATCCAGAAACAAAGAAAATTTCAACTAAATTGTTAAATCTCTGATATAATTATTATGTTAAAAATTCGACATTTTGAGTTAAAAATTTATATATTTTTTTTTTAAATACAACTGTTTTGTAGAAACTTCAATATTTTGGTGGAATTTTTTTTTCTACACTGAAAAATGTTTCTGGGTTGAATATTCAACTCTTCTGTTGAAAATTAAACTACTTGGTTGAAGATTCATCATTTTAGCAGAAAATTAATTTTTTAGTTGAAAATTTAACGAAATATTTTGTTGAAAATTCTTTCCTTTTTTGGTTGAATATTAATCTTTTTGGTTGAAAATTCAGCTATTTGGTTTAAATATTTTTTTATGTTATGGTTTTGACCTGATAAAATGTATTAAATAATTCGATGTTAATTGTTTTTTGTCCACTGGTCTAAAATAAACATTTTTTTAACATTGATTTTTATTTCTAAATTGTGAAAAATTGTGAAAAAATTGCTCTCAAGCTGGGATCCGAACCCAGGTCTTTCAGATTGCCGGTCTGATGCTCTTACCCACTAAGCTACGAAGAGCCGAGATTAATTTCTTCACAAACCCTTTAAGTTAATTTCCTACGCAATTCCTTATACTTGTAAGATTAATTTTTCAAAAATTCGAATGTTATATATTTTTTGATTTTATCGTTTCTTAAAAAAATATAAAAAATTCGAAGTTTTGAGAAATGAATATTACAAGTATGAGGAATTACGTCGGAATTCAACTTGTAGGGGTTGTGAAAAAATTAATCTCGTCTCCGTAGCTTAGTGGGTAAGAGCATCAGACCGGCAATTTGAGAGACCTGGGTTCGAATCCCAGCTTGAGACAAATTTTTTAAAATTTAGAAATAAAAATCAATATTAAAAAAAAAAAAATGATTTTAGATCAGTAGACAAAAAAATATTAACATTAAATTATTTACTCGGCTTAAAGTTGAACTACTTTGTTAACAATTGAAGTTTTTAAATTATTTTTTTGTGAATCTTAACGTTCTTAACCGAAAATTTAACTATTCCAGTTTTGGTAGAAAATTGAACTTTTTTATTTGTAAATTCGTCTTTTTGTAACTAGTTGATTTTTGATTGACAAATAATTTTTTTCAGTTGAAAATTTATGTATTTTGTTTAAAAAGTTTACTTTTTTCGTCAAAATTATTCTGCTTGTTTGAAAATTAATCTTTTCAGTTAAAAATTGAACTATTTGATTCAAAATTAATTTATTTTGTTAAAAAATCTCCTTGTTTCCTTTGTTTTTAGAGCATATTGTAGATACATAGTACTAAACTCGTCAGGAAGCGTTCAAGAGGCGCCATTGTTCCAAGAAAATCTTAATGTGCGGGTAGTTGTAAACAGAGTTACAATGGAGTAACTGCATTAGCATAATCACGTCACAAAGTCGTCTACACTGTTCAGCTCAAACCTCCCTCTTCGGATTTTACGGGTGGTTTCCTCTGCTCTCCTCTACTGGATTTAGGGGAAGGAACCAAACCCTAAACCCTGCCTGCCTGCCTGTGTTTATAGAAGCGTGGATCAGCTTCCATAATATTCATTGTTCGAATTCAGTTATTACATATTTCATATTTATCTTAGTGTTCAGTGAATACATCATTATTTCTTGTATCACTCCATTAGAAAAGAAATCTTTTTTTATTTCATTTCATAACAAATATGATTCTATCCTATATATCACCCATCCCATCTTCTTCTCAATACTCCCCCTTGACTACCCATCCAATATCTCTCCTCTATTTTCGAACTTCCTACTTCCTACTGTCTACTTCCTACTTTCTACTCCCTACTTCCTACTTCCCCCTCCTGATACTATCCCCTCCCTGCCCCCTATTTTATTCACCCCTCCCATACTCTATTTTCTCTCCTACTTTTCCCTCCTAATACCATCCCCTCACTACCAACCCCCCACTTCTCTGACTTCCCTTCATCAACCACCCCATACTTCATATACCCCCTCAATACTGCCTCTCTTGAAACTCTACTTCCAATCTCTCACTTCTTCTTCCTCCCACTTTCACCTAATATACACCACCCCTTAGTTACCCTTCCAGGGAAAAAGGACAACGGATGGACGGATACCCGAATCAAACTATAGGAGTTTCTGCTCTGGACTACGAAACCATACAAATTTTATTTTCAAGGGAGAACGAGTGAGAGAAGAGGAAGAAGGGGAAGTTAGAAGAAGGGATGAAGGGGAAGTGAGGAATGTATGGGTAAGTGTGGGATGTGAGGGGTGTGAAAATAGAAAGAGTGAGAGACGTGAGTGGAAAAAAAGTAAAAGAAGTGAGGGAATGAGTATTATGGAAGGGGAAGTGTGCAGGGAGGGTGTAGGGGAAGTAAGGGAAGGAGAACTAGAGGAGGGAGAGGTAAGGGAAGGTATTGGAAGTAAATGGGCGTAAGGGAGATTATGGGAGGGGAGAGAAAGTAGGAAAACTTAAGGGAGGGAAAGTGAGGGAAGTATGGAGAAGCGTAGGATGTAAGAGGTGTGAAAATAGGAAGAGTGAGGAGAGTGAGGGGAGGAGAATTCGAGACAGTGAGAGGAAAAAAGTGAGGCACTCGTATTATATAAAGGAAAGTGCGTGAAGAGGTTGTTGGGGAAGCGAGAGAAAACGAAGTAAAGAAAGGAGAAGTAGAGAAGGGAGAAGTAAGGGAAGGGATCGGAAGTGAAGGGAACGTAACGGGCATTATAGGTGGGAAGGTTAGGGTAGGGGATGTAGGAGAAGTGAAGGGTGTATGATGAAGTGTGAGATGTGAGGTGTGTGGAAGTAGGGAAAGTGAGGAGTGTGCAAGGAGGAAGAATGAGGGGAGCAAGGGGAGAAAGAGTATAACAACTGAGAGGAGAAAAAGTGAGGGGATGGGTTTCATTGAAGGGAAATTGCGTCAAAAGGGCTGAGGTGAAGTGAGGGAAGGAGAAATAGAGCAGGGAGAAGTAAGGGAAGAAATTAGAAGTGAATAAGGCGTAAGGGGGATTATGGAAGGGGAGAGAAAGTAGGGAAGGTTAGGGGAGGGAAAGTGAGGAAAGTATGGGGAAGCATTTGTTGTAAGAAGTATGGAAATGGGAAGAGTCAGAAGAGTGAGGGGAGGAGAATTAGAGACAGCGAGAGGAAAATAAGTGAGGGACTCGTATTATATAAAGGAAAGTGCGTGGAGAGGTTGTTGGGAGAGTGAGAGAAGGGGAAGTAGAGAAGGGAATAGTACGGGAAAGGATTGAAAGTGAAAGGGACGTAACAGGGATCATAAGTAGGGTGGTTGGGGGAGGGGATGTACGAGGAGTAAAGGGTGTATGGTGAACTGTAAGATGTGAGGTGTGTGGAAGTAGGGCAAGTGACGAGTGTGGAAGGAGGAAGAATGAGGAGAGCGAGAAGAAGAAGTATGACAAGTGAGAAGAGTAAAAGTGAGGGGATAAGCTTTACTGAAAGGAAATTGCATGAAAGGGGTTTGAGCGAAGTGAAGTCAGGAAAAATAGAGGAAGGAGAAGTAAGGGAAGGTATTGAAAGTGAATAGGGCGTTAGGGGGAATATGGAAGGGGAGAGAAAGTAGGAAAGGTTAGGGGAGGGATAGTGAGGGAAGTATGGGAAGCGTAGGATGTAAGAGGTGTGAAAATAGGAAGAGTGAGGAGAGTGAGGGAAGGAGAATTAGAGATAGTGAGAGGGAAAGAAGTGAGGGACTCGTATTTTATAAAGCAAAGTGCGTAAAGAGTTTGTTGGAAAAGCGAGCGCAGGGGAAGTAGAAAAGGGAGAAGTAGAGAAGGGAGAAGTAAGGGAAGAGATCGGAAGTGAAGGAGACATAGCGGGGATTATAGGTGAGGAGGTTAGGGGAGAGGATGTAGGAGAAGTGAAGGGTGTATGATGAAGTGTGAGATGTGTGGAAGTAGGGAAAGTGAAGGGTGTGGAAGGAGAAAGAATGAGGTGTGCGAGGGAAGAAGAAGTATTACAAGTGAGAGCAGAAAAAGTGAGGGGATGGGTTTTATAGAACGGAAATTGCGTAAAAAGAGTTTAGGCGAAGTAAGAGAAGGAGAAACAGAGGAGGGAGAAGTAAGTGATGGGGTCGAAAGTAAATAGGGCGTAAGGGGGATTATGGGAGGTGAGATAAAGTAGAAAAACTTAGGGAAGGGAAAGTGAGGGAAGTACGGAGAAGCGTAGGATGTAAGAGGTGTGAAAATAGGAAGAGTGAGGAAAGTGAGGGGAGGAGAATTCGAGACAGTGAGAGGAAAAAAGTGAGGGACTCTTATTATATAAGGAAAAGTGCGTGGAGAGGTTGTTGTGAAAGCGAGAGAAGAGAAAGTAGAGAAATGAGAAGTAAGGAAAGAGATGAGAAGTGAAAGGAACGTAACGGGGATTATAGGTATGGAGGTTAGTGGAGGGGATGTAGTTGAAGTGAAGTGTGCATGATGAAGTGTGAGATGTGAGGTGTGTGGAGGTGGGGAAAGTGAGGAGTGTGGAAGAAGGAAGAATAAGGAAAACGAGGAGAGAAGAATTATAACATTTTAGAGGAGGAAAAGTGAGGAGATGGGAAGGGGAAGTAGAGGAAGGAGAATTAGGGAAAGGGCTTGGACATGAAGGGAGCGTAACGGAGACTATGGGGGGAGAGAGAAAATAGAAGAGGTTAGGGTTGGGGATATAGGGGAAGTGAGGTAGTAAAGGAAGTGAAGAGAGTAGTAGAAAAAGTGAAGAGAGAAAAGGTAAAGGACAGAAGTATGGGAATGGTTAGGGAGTGAAGGGGAGTGTAAGAGATATCATAAGATTGAAGAGGAAGTAGACAAAAGGAGGAAGAGTAAGGAAGGAAAAGGATGGGAGTCGGATATTTGAAAGACTTCATTAACGTCTTCATAGGCTACTTGACTTAATAGTTCTCTTGACAAAATTGATTGAAAATTATTCGACAATAAATAATATAAACGTTTTATCAACTAATAACAACTGTTAATTGTTCAGGTCTTTCTTTAACATTTGTATTGAGTTGTAAGGGAGGAAATGTTGGTTAATAATTGTTTTTCTGAAATGTAAAAGGTCATTTTTTGAAATGTCTGATTTTTAATTTTTTCCTAATAGGAAGAGGGAAGTTTTTTTCTTTCAACAATTTTTATTGTTGAGTTGAAGGGGGAAAGCTTTTATTTTTAATCTTTTTTCTTAATCGTTGGAGGGTATTTTTTTATTTTTATCGAATATAAAGGGGAGAAGTTCTGATCCCCTACATTCTTCTACTTCCCCTCTCCTCCCCCACTTCCCCTCCCCTAATATTACCCATTTTTTCTCCTCCCTTTTTCAACTTCTTCCTTATCAAATTCGCCCTCTTCTCACTTTCCCCTACATTCCCCTCACTTCCTCTAACTCCTCATTTCTCTTCAATTCCCTATGTTCTTCTCCCCTTACTCCCCCTCCCCCACTTGCCCATTCCTAATTTCCCACCTTAATAATTAATTATTACGATGAATCAATAACTCCAGAATGTTTATATAATAATAATAATTTGTATACCCTTCATTTCCTCTTATTTCCCCTACTTCCCCTCACCCGATTACTTTCTCTTAACTTGTGAGTTGGGAGTTATGAGTTGCGATTTTCAAGAAAACAGTTGAATTTTTCATCAAAGTATTAATTTTTTTAGCCAATAATAATAACATTGTTGACCAAAAAAGATGAATTCTGAACCAAAGAGGTGAATTTTCAACTAAAATAGGTAGAGAGCAATTTTTTTCATAGCTAAAGACTATAACCATTTTAGTTTAGACTAGATAAGAGGATAAAAAACTGTCATTCCATCGACAAAAACTAAAAAGACGAACCTTTTAGTGAAATAGTTAAATTTTTAATTAAAAGAATTGATTTTAAACGGCAACAACAAAAAGCGAATATTAAACTCTGGCAATTATTATTTTTTCTTTCTAAAAGAGGTTCTATAGATTTATCTAGGTAGTTCCGAATCCCATCCCACACTTCAGTCTTTGTTTAACTTCCCTTGCTCAACCTCTTCCTCATCTAATTCCCCCACGCGTCATTTGCCCCCACATTTCCTCTCACTACCTCTACCACCTTAATTTTCCCCTTATTTACCCTAGTTCCGCTACACTCGATTTCCCTACTTACAGTACCCTTATTTTCGAATACTTCTCCTACTTCCCCTACCATCATTCCCCTACCTTAATTTCCCCTATTTGATTTCCTTCATTTGCCCGCAAGTCCCCTATATCCTTTAACTAATTCCCTTTATTTACCCACAATTTCCCTATTTCCACTCTCCTCATTTCCCCTACTTTCTCTGATCTTTTGAGTTATGGGCTAGGGGTTAGGAGATGAGTTATGAAATATGAGTTATGAATGATGAAATGTGAGATAGGAGTTATGAAATATGAGTTACGAGTTATGAGTTATGTTTTTAGGAGTTAGGAGTTAGAGGTTATGAATAGTGAGTTAGAAACTAGGAGTTAGAAGTCAAGAGTTCAAGTTAGTAGTTTGTAGTTGGGGGTAATTGGTTAGAGTTCGGAAGTCAGATATGAATTAAGAGTGAGGAGTTATGAGTTATGAAATATAAGTTATGAAATATGAGTTATGAGTTATGTAATATGAGTTATAAGTTTTGAAATATGAGTTACAAGTTACGAATTATGACTTACGAGTTATTAGTTATGCATTATAAGTTATGAGTTAGAAGTTAGGAGTCAAGAGTTATGGCGTATGAGTAATGATTTTATGAGTGTGGAGTTATGAAATATGAGTTACGAGTCATGATTTATAAGAGAGGAGTTACGTGCTAGAAGTTATGAGTGAAAAGTTATGAGTTAGAATTTATGAGTAAAAAATTTGTAAGTCAGAGGTTATGAGTATTGAGTCAGAAGCTAGGAGTTAGGAGACAAGATTTAAAGTTAGTGGTTTGGAGTTAGGGGTAATTGATCGGAGTTTGGAGGTCAGATATGAATTAAGAGTGAGGAGTTATGAGTTATGAAATATGATTAATGAAATATGAGTTATGAAATGTGTGTTATGAATTATGAAATATTTGTTACGAGTTATGAAGTATGAGTTATTATTCATGAAACATGAGTGATGAAACATGATATATTAGTTATAAAATATGAGTTATGAGTTTTGAAATATGAGTTACAAGTTACAAACTATGAGTTACGAGTAACGAAATATAACTAACGAGTTATTAGTTATTAATTATGAGTTATGAGTTAGAAGTTGTGAAATATGAGTAATAGTTACAAAATATGAGTTATGTGTTATGAAATATGAGCTATAAGTTATAAAATATGAGTCACGAGTTACGAAATATGAGTTACGAGTTATTAGTTATATATTATGAGTTATGAGTTAGAAGTTAGGAGCTAAGAGTTATGACGTATGAGATAAGAGTTATGATTTATGAGTTTTCATTTTATGAGTAAGGAGTTATGAAATATGAGTTACGAGTCATGATTTATAAGAGAGGAGTTACGAGCTAGAAGTTATGAGTGAAAAGTTATGAGTTAGAATTTATGAGTAAAAAGTTATAAGTTAGAGGTTATGAGTATTGAGTCAGAAGCTAGGAGTTAGGAGGAGTTTGGAGGTCAGATATGAATTAAGAGTGAGGAGCTATGAGTTATGAAATATGAGTTATGAAATGTATGTTATGAATTATGAAATATTTGTTACGAGTTATGAAGTATGAGTTATTATTCATGAAACATGAGTTATGAAATATGAGATATTAGTTATAAAATATGAGTTTTGAAATATGAGTTACAAGTTACAAACTATGAGTAACGAGTTAAGAAATATGAGTTACTAGTTATTAGTTATGAATCATGAGTTATGAGTTAGAAGTTAGGAGTCAAGAGTTATGACGTATGAGGTAAGAGTTATGAATCATGAGTTATGATTTTATGAGTAAGGAGTTATGAAATATGAGTTACGAGTTAGAAGCTATGAGTGAAAAGTTATGAGGTATAATTTATGAGTAAAATGTTATAAGTTAGAGGTTATGAGTTATAAGTCAGAAGCTAGGAGTTAGGAGTCAAGATTTAAAGTTAGTAGTTTTTAGTTAGGGATAGTAAGTAAGAGTACGGAGTCAGAATTTAGGATTGAGGAGTTAAAAGTTAGGAGTCATGGTTTTATGAGTTAGGAGTTATGAAATGTTTCATGAGTTACGAAATATGAGTTATTAGTTATGAAATATAAGTCATGAGTTATGAAATATGAGTTAAGAGTTACGGGTGACGAACTATGAGTGACGAGTTACGAACTATGAGTTACGAACTACGAGTTACTCAGTATGAGTTACGAGTTATGAGTTATGAGATTTGAAATATAAGCTTTGAGTTATGAGTCAAGAGTCTTGATTTAGGAGTTAGGAGTTACGATTGATAAGTTTTGAGTTATAAAATATGCCTTATGAATTAGGCGTTAGGAGTTGTGAAATATGAGTTATGAGTTACGGAATACGAGTTATGGAATATGAGTTGTGAGATATGAGTTACCAGTTACGAACTATGAGTTACAAGTTATGTAATATAAGTTATAAATTATTAAATATGAGTCACGAGTTACGAAATATGAGCTACGAATGATGAGTATGAGTTAGAAGTCATGACTGAGAAGTTATGAGTTACAGGTTATGAGTTAGAAGCTAGGAGTTAGGAGTCAGTAGTTAAAGTTAGAAGTTTGGAGTTAGGGGTAATGGGTTAGAGTTCGCAGTTTGGGGTTAGAATGTAGGAGTCAGGAGTTATGATGTATGAGTTAGGAGTTATGAAATATGAGTTATGAAATATGAGTTATGAAATATATGTTATGAGTTACGAAATATGAGTTATCAATTATGATTGATGAAATATGAGTTATGAGTCATGAGTTAGGAGTTCGGAGTCATGAGTCATGAGTTAAGAGTTATTGTTGATGAGTTATGAGTTAGGCCTCAGGGGGTTTTGAAATGTGAGTTATGAGTTAGGCGTTCGGGGTTTTGAAATATGAGTCATGAGTTATGGAATATGTGTTATACACCATGAGTTATGCCATATGAGTTACGAGTTATGAAATATGAGTTAGAATGTATGAGTTAGGAGTTATGAAATATGAGTGAGAATTTATGATTTAGGAGTTACGAAATATGAGTTACGAGTTATGATTTAAGAGTTATGAGTTAGTAGTTCTTCTTCTTGGAAAAAAGTACGACGGATATATATATATATATATATATATGTGTGTGTGTGTGTGTGTGTCCATAGAAACATATCGCATAAAAATCATGTGCTGATTTAAGTGTTAGGTAATAGAAACCGTTTCCATTCCACCCTCTGCTTTCGAATGAGTTGATGGAGGGAGAGGGGTTGGGGCGGGGGTGAATAATAGATATCACGCACACGAGACGAGACGAGACGAGACGAGAGGTTTCCTCAACAATAGAAACGTTAAGCGAATCGCGGATTCGCAATGCTTGTCATTTGTGTGCAGCTCCTGTCTCCGTTTTGACACTACGATCTAACTAGGGGAGCAGCGAGGTACCCCAGGGGCTGTCCATCACTCGTCGTCACACCAATTACTTATGATAATATTATATTCAGCACCGATTTTCATTCAATGTAAATTCTACCGCCATAATCTGCACTCAAGCCAACTCTTAAAACGAAAATTCTGTTGTGATAAAATACCTCCGGAAGGAGAGAGACAGAGCATACAATTCAGGGTGGTCCAAATATATACCTGGAATGATGGTTCGACTTTCGACTTTTGGTGATCGATGCCCCACCATTTGTTCGGTTTCCGTGAGAGAAATCTCTATTTTTTTTGTTCAAATTTTTAACCAAAATAGATGAATTTTCGAGGCAATACATAATGGTTTAAACAAATAGTTAAATTTTCAACTAAAAAAGATCAATTTTCAACAAAAAATGGAATAGGTGAGTTTTCAACGTTTTCAAAATTTTCAATCAATTAATTAATGATAATGAAATTGATGACTTTTCAATTTTTTATCAAATGGTTGATTTTTCAACTGAATAGTTAAATTTTTATCAAAGTATTTTAATTGTTAACCAAATAGTCGAATTTTCAACCAAGTGGATGCATTTTCAACCAAATAGTTGAATTTTCATCCAAGTATTTGAATTTTCAACCAATCAGTTGAATTTTCAACCAAGTAGTTGAATTTTCAACCAAATAGTTGAATTTTCAACCATATAGTTGAATTTTCAACCAAAATGTTGCATTTTTATCAAAGCATTTTAATTTTCAACCAATTTGTTGAATTTTCTACCAAGTAGTTGAATTTCAAACAAATAGTTGAATTTTCAAGCAAATAGTTGAATTTTCAACCAAATAGTTCAATTTTCAACCAAGTAGTTGAGTTTTCAACGAAATAGTTGAGCTTTCACCAAATAGTTTAATTTTCAACCAAACAGTTGAATTTCTAACCAAATAGTTGAATTTTCATCCAAATATTTGAATTTTCAACCAAATATTTGAATTTTCAGCCAAGTATTTGAATTTTGAAACAAATAGTTAAATTTTCAACCAAATAGTTGAATTTTCAATCATATAGTTGAATTTCCAACCAACTAGTTGCATTTTTATCCAATTATTTTAATTTTCAACCAAACAGTTGAATTTTCAACCGAGTATTTGAATTTTCAAACAAATAGTTAGATTTTCAACCAAATATTTGAATTTTCAACCAGATAGTTGAATTTTCAACCAAATAGTTCCATTTTCAAAAAAGTATTTTAATTTTCAATCAAATAGTTGAATTTTCAATCAAATATTTGAATTTTCCACTAAATAGTTGAATTTTTCACCAAATAGTTGAATTTTCATCCAATTATTTTAATTTTCAACCGAATTGTTGAATTTTGAATCAAGTAGCTGATATTTCAACCAAATAGTTGAGTTTTCACCAAATAATTTATTTTTCAACCGAACAGTTGAATTTTCAACCAAATAGTTGAATTTTCATCCAAGTATTTGAATTTTCAACCAATCAGTTAAATTTTCAACCAAGTAGTTAAATTTTCAATCAAATAGTAGAATTTTCAACCAAGTGATTTACTTTTCAACTAAGTAGTTAAATTTTCAACCAAATAGTTGAGTTTCCACCAAATAGTTGAATTTTCAACAAATGTTTTTAATTTTCAACCAAATAATTAAATTTCAACCAATTAGTTCAATTTTCAAACAAGTAGTTGAATTTTCAACCAAGTAGTTGATTTTCCACCAATAATTTAATTTTAAACCAAACAATTGAATTTTCAACCAAATAGTTGAATTTTTATCCAAGTATTTGAATTTTCAACCAAATAGTTGAATTTACAACCAAGTATTTGAATTTTCAAACAAGTAGTTGAATTTTCAACCAAATAGTTGATTTTC
>JAABKJ010007858.1:0-11591 GCA_011634705.1 Andricus grossulariae
TCTTCCAAAAAAGATGAATTTTCAACAAAATACATCAATTTTCAACCAAATAGTTAAATTTTCAGTTAGAAAAAAATCATTTTCAACAAACAAAAATGTTTTAAATAAAATTATAAATTTTCATCAAAAAAATAAAAAAAAAACAATTTTTAAGAAAGTCCTTCAACTTTCAACCAAGTGATTGAATTTTTAATCTGAAATGATGAATTTAAAAAAAATGTAATAATTGATATTTCAAAAAATAAAAGATTTTAATTTAAAATAAAAAAAAAACAGTTGGATTTAACCAACAAAGTCAATTTTTCACAAAATACTTGAATCCTCATCTAAAGCAGATTATTTTCAAATAAACAATTTGATTTTTAACCAAAAAATTGAATTTTTTCCTAAAAATACGAATTTTCAACAAAATACATACATTTTTAATCAGACAGTTCAATTTTCAACCAAAAAATACAACTTTTCTACAAATTACATAAATTTTCAACTAAATATTTTGAAAAGTGGATATGATGTTAGTCCAAATTTTACTTAAATAATTTTTAGTCTATATTTTTTTCGTTTCTTAAAATTTTGAACTAAATAGTTGAATTTTCAAGCTAAAAAAGATAAATTTTTAAATAAACATGCTGTAGTGTAATTTTTATTAAGGAGAATTAATTTTCAATTTAAAAAAATGATTTTTCTTGGAAACTGTTTAATTTTCAGTTAAGACAAAATCATTTTCAACCAAAAAAAAACAAAGATTTTGGATAAAATTATAAATCTTTAACAAAAAAAAAGAAAGAACTTTTAAGTAAGTAGTTCAACTTTCAACCAAGGAGTTGAATTTTTAATCTAAAAAAATTAATTTATAACGAAAAATGTAACAGTTGTCATTTCACCGAAAAAGATTTTGATATAAAATGAAAAAAACAGTTGGATTTAACATACAAAAGCAAATTTTTAACAAAATAGTTGAATCCTCATCTAAAACAGATTATTTTCAACAAAAAAATTTGATTTTCAACCAAAAAATTGACTTTCTTCCTAAAAATACGAATTTTCAACAAAATACATACATTTTCAATTAGACAGTTCAATTTTCAACCAAAAAATACAAATTTTCAACAAATTACATAAATCCTCAACTAAATATTTTGAACAATGGATGTGATGTTAGTCCAAATTTTACTTGAATAATTTTTAGTCTATATTTTTTTCGTTTCTGAAAATTTGCAACTAAATAGTTGAATTTTTAAGCTAAGAAAGATAGATTTTTAACTAAACATGATGTAGTGTAATTTTTATCAAGGAGAATTAATTTTCATCAAAAAAAAAAACGATTTTTCTTGAAAACTGTTTAATTTTATACCAAATAGTAGAATTTTATACCAAATTGTGAAATTTTCATGTCGAAAAGACAATTTTTCTATAAAAACTGTTGAAAATATGAATTTTCAACGAGAAAATTATTTTACAACCAATCGGTTGAATTTTCAACAAAATAGTTAAATTTTCAGTTAGAAAAAAAATCATTTTTAACAAACAAAAAAATTTTAATAAAATTATAAATCTACAAAAAAAAACAATTTTTAAGAAAGTAGTTTAACTTTCAACCAAGGAGTTGAATTTTTAATCTAAAAAGTTGAATTTCCAACGAAAAATGTAACAATTGATATTTCACCGAAAATGATTTTAATATAAAATTAAAAAACAGTTGGATTTAACCAACAAAGGCAAATTTTGAACAAAATAGTTGAATCCTCATCTGAAACAGATTATTTTCAACTAAAAAATTTGATTTTCAACCAAAAAATTGATTTTGTTCAAAAAAAGATTAATTTTTAACAAAATACATCAATTTTCAACCAAATAGTTAAATTTTCTAACAAGCTTTTTACAAAGCAGTTTCATTTTCACCCTGAAAATGTGAATTTTCAACAAAAAAGTAATTTTCAACCGAAACAGTTTAATTTTTAACCGGACAGTTGCATTTTTAACCAAAAAAGATGAATTTTCAACAAAATACTTGAATCCTCATCTAAAACAGGTTAATTTTTATCTAAAAAATTTCATTTTCAACCAAAAAATTAATTTTTTTCCAAAAAAGACGCATTATGCGGTGTGCAAAAGAGTGTGCTTCCCGCTTTAGCACATTTTTATTTGGTTTCTCCGAGATGGAGCCTTCTCATTTGACACGTCGATATTTTTGACACTATTTACACTATGTTTGATCTCTAAAGTGAGTCCGAGGCCTGGATTAATTTTCCCGTAACAAAAAGAACATCATACAATATTTATTAAGCATAAACTTATCATTCAAGCTCAATTTTTAACAGAAAAATTATTTTCAAACAAAAAAAAAAACTTCTAAGAAATTAGTTCAACTTTCGATCAAGTTCTGGAATTTTTAATAAAAAAAGATGATGTTTCAACAAAAAATGTAATAGTTGATATTTAAACCATAAAAGATTTTAATTTCAAACAAAAAACAGTTGAATTTAACCGAAAAAGACAAATTTCCAACAAAGTACTTAAATGCTCATCTAAAACAGATTAATTTTTAACTAAACAATTACATTTTTAACCAAAAAATTGATTTTGTTCCAAAAAGACGCATTATGCGCTGTGCAAAAGTGTGTGCTTCCCGCCTTAGAACCTTTTTATTTGGTTTCTCCGAGATGGAGCCTTCTCATTTGACACGTCGATATTTTTGACACTATTTACACTATTTTTGATCTCTAAGGTGAGTCCGAGGCCTGGAATTACTTTTGAAGCAATAAAGTAAAATCGAAGTGTATTATGGTGAATCTCGAGATTCGTGGATTTTTATAAGACCCCATAGTTACATTCAGGTCTTTTCCTCTGAAAAGTTGTTTTCCATAGGGATTATGGTCTTACATTGTGAAATATACCTATATATATACATTGCAACCATAACCAAATAAAAACGGCATAGATTTGGATGAATAGGCATAGGGTGCAGATGTGCAGTATTCAAACCTAAGGGTGCAACGACCGATTTTTCCGGACAAATGCATAACCCTCAAACTAAAAAAAAATTCGTAAAATCTATATAAATTTGCTCACATTAATATATGGCTCAGGATTTATAAATTAAACAAATAATTAATGAAATATTACAACTTTTCCTTGAAAATATTGTGTATTAGGGTGGTCCAAAAAAGGCTTTTTTTGAAAAATTGAAACGCCTTTGGAATTTTTAAGTTATAAACATAAAAAATTATCATTCTTTTTTCGTAAAAACAAGTAAATAAAAAAATATTGTACTATTATTCAGTACATATATTTTAGGTAATTTTATTTGATGACAAAATTTATTTTAATTCTGTTCTTAACATTTTGCTACCACAGAATAATTCGATAATAATAATAATAACAATTGGTATTATATTTGAAAAAGTTTCCAAAAATTGTTAACAAATTGTAGATTAGAAAATTGTAGACAAAATTGATTTGAAAAGATACAAAAATAATTTTTAACTTGAAGTGATTTCAACACTTAGAAAAAAAGAATCAAGTAAAAATCTATAAAAATTTGGTGAAAATTTCGTAAAAATTTGTAAACAAAATGTATCTGGAAGATTTCGGGGGAATTTTTAAAATTTAGTAGAAGTTTTCAAAAATTGTAAGAAAAATTCGAATAATTTGAAAATATATTTAGAAGGCTTTGAAAAATTGTCAAAAATAATGTTAAATTTGAAAAGATTCTGAAAGACTTGAGAATAAATTTTGATTTTTTAAGGTTTCGAAATAAAATTTTCAAGTTTTTAAAATATTTTTAAAGGTTTCGAGATAATTTTTTTTTTAGATTTCTATGAATATCTAAAGTTATTGTTTTTGTTGGAAAATTAATTTAAAGAGAATATTTAAAAATATTTTAAAACATTGTAAAAAATTTCCAAAATGTGTTTGAAATGTTCTAAATACTTTTTCGACATATCTAAAATCTTCAAAAAACTTTCTAAATTTTCTCGAGAAACCTAGGAAATACTAGTGAATATAACTTTAAAGCAAAAATAAATAGTTATTAGAGATTTTTATTTTGTATCAAAAATTATTTTTCCCTTTCAAATTATAATTTGCTTAAAATTTGTGTCCCTTCTTGACTTAAAATTTTTGTGTTTTATTGTCTAGAACATTTGTTTTTGATGAAAATTCGTCTTTTTAGTTTAAAAATTCATCTCTTATTCTAAAATTTTATCTTGTTTTTCAAATTAAAATTGCAACTATTTGATTTAAAATAAAAATATTTTTTGGTTGAGGATTCAAATATTTTGTTAAAAATTCGTCTTTTTCTATGAATTCCACTATTTTTTATTTTTAAATTAAAATCTTTTTCAGATTTAATATCAACTATTATATTTTTTGTTGTGGAATCTATTTTTATTTTTGAAAATTTCTTTTGCGACTGAAAATTTTTTTTGGTTGACAATTTGTCGTTTTGATTTGAAAATTCATCTCGAACTTAAAAATTCTTCTATTTGGATAAAATCAACTCTTAATATCAACTGTTATATTTTTTATTGAGAATTCAATTTTTTTTTTAAATTCGATTACTTGGTTAAAAGTTAAACTATTTTGTTGAAATTTAACTCGTTTGGTTAAAGATTCATAATTATTTTTCAAAATTAATCTATTTGGTTCGAAGTGTAACTATTTTGTTGAAAATTCGTATTTTTTGCATAAAATTAATCTTCTTGATTAAAAAATCATATTTTCGGTTGAGGATTCAACAATTTTATTGAAAATTCCTTTTTTCAACGAATTCCACTGTTTTTTATGAAAAATATATTTTTTTTTTCAATGAAATATCAAATATTATATTTTTCATTGAAAATTCGTCTTTTTTCGGCTTAAAATTAACTTTTTTGTTGAAAATGTATATTTTTGAGATAAAAAATTAACCTGTCTTGTAGAAAATTCGTCTCCCTGGTAAAATATTTAATATTTTTTGGTTAAAAATATAACTATTTGAAAATCCATTTTTTTATGAATTGAATTGTTTTTATGAAAGTTTTAATATCAACTATTATATTTTTCATTGAGAAATCATCCTTTTCGGTTAAAAATTTCTCTTATGAAAAAAAAATTTCTTTGATATCTTTCTTGAATGAAAAATTGTTTTTAGTTGAAAATTATTTTTTTTTATTTGAAAAATTATCTCTTATGCTAAAAATTTCATTTCTTTTTATGAAAATTGCAAATGTTTGGTTTGAAATTAAAATCTTTTTTGGTTGAAAAATTAACTTTTTTGATAAAAACTCACTTAATATTGTTGAAGATTCATAATTTTAATTAAGGATTCATCTTTTTGGTTCAAAGTGTAAATATTTTGTTGAAAATTCGTATTTTCCTGTTCAAAATGAAATTGTTTTGTAGAAAAGTCGCCTTTTTGGGAAAATATTTAAAAAATTTTGGTTAAAAATACGACTGGTTAAAAATTAATCTTTTTTGGTTGAGGATTCAACTATTTTGTTGAAAATTCATTTTTTTATGAACTAAACTGTTTTTTATGAAAAATGAAAATATTTTTGGATTGAAATGTCAAAGTGGTTGAAAATTAGTCCCTTTTAATCGAGAATTCAACTATTTTGTTAAAAATTTGTCTATTTTTGGTGAATTCAACTGTTTTGTATTTAAAAAAAAATCCTTTTAAATTGAAATATCAACAATTACAATTATTTTAAATTTGTTGTTGTTGAAAATTCAAGTATTTGGTTAAAGATGAACTTCCTTATTGAAATTTTGATTTGACAAATCTGAAATTTTGAAAAACTTTTTTAAATTTTCTCAAGATTAGGAAAATTATATTTGTATCACCTTACAAACAAATAAACCTGAAAAGAATAGTTATTCAAAATTTTTATTTCGTATGAAAAATTAATAATATTAACCATTATTATTAATAATAATTAAAATTATTTAATTTGATGCTACTAACTTGAAAAAAAAACATTTTTGGGTAATTCATATATATTATATCATTTAAACTTTTTATTCAATTTTTTCCTAAAATTATTATTCATCTTTGAAAAATGCAGTGCAGTCAAATAAGAGAAAAAATTTCCATTGACATAATCCTAGACACAGGGGTGAAATTTCGTCTTTGATCCAACATCAGTGGGGTGAGAGAAAATCTGAGTACCTGGACAAATATGGGTTTCCGTTATTATTATAGACCCCCTTATTATGTGATTTTTTCCAGGAGTCCTATTCCTGCTTTTATTGTCACTAATTCTTTACCACCAGGTGCATTCTATAATGGAGTCAAAAAGTTACAAAAACTTATATTTTTCAATAATGAAATATTTAATTAAAACAAATTTCGATGCTAAAACAATTATTTCGGACGAACAATTTTTCAAGAATAAAAAAAAATCTACCTCAGCGCGGATTTGAACCGGGAATGCCACCATCCATGAGTGGAGCGTTGATTAATCGATTTATGCTTCACTCATGGATGGAGGTGATCCGGGTTCAAATCCGGGCTGAGGTAGATTTTTTCTCGTTCTTTAAAAAATATTTGTTCGCAGTAATCGTTTTAACATCGAATTTGTTATTAATTAAAAGTTAAGCAACTTCAAATCGAATTTATTGAAGGCTCAATTCATCCATTAGTCTTAAAAAAAGAATTATTTTATATAAATAGTAGAATATAATATTATTAAAAAATTTAAAAATCAGGCTCGAAATTAAATAATCTTTAAAATAGTTTATAAAATCAATGAAAAAAGACACATTCTTAAATTAATTTATCAGAAATTAGTGAAGCTTACTGGACTTTAAAGCTTATTTTTCCTAATTGCAAAATAATAAAATTATTTTTTAATTTAATATTCAATTATTTATTGAATGAAATCCTTTTGGATTCAAAATTAGTTTTTTTTTTCGAGTTTTTCTTCATCCCAGGAGCAAAGTGGCAACTACACCGATAAAAGTTGAATGACTCGACAAAGGGGTGATTTTTCCCCACAGAAAGGGTAAATCGAACCCTTCGGCGATTCTCTGTTCGCAGCCTCCAATCATTTCTGTCAGGACTCATAAAAATAAAATCATAATTCTGAACTCTAATTTTTTTATTTGTATGATTTATTCATTTTTTAACGAGAACTTTATTGATACTTAATTTTTTATTTTATTTGTTTATTTACCTTAAGTTTATATAAATATAATTTTCGTAAGACTCTTGAGAAAATTAAAAAAGATTTTTGAAAATTTCAGATATGTCAAATCGAAATTTTAACAAAAAAGGTCATTTTCAGCCAAAAAGAGTTCAAAAAGCCAAAAGAGCCAAAACTCATTTAAAAAAGACGAATTTGCAACAAAATCGATCCATCCTCAATAAAAAAAGATTAATTTTCATCAGTTGTATTTTCAACCTGAAAAGATGAAATTTTTACCAAAAGAGACGAATTTTCAACGAGTTACATTTTCAATTAGAGTTGAATTTTCAACTATAGTTGAAAATAATAAAAAATAAAATGTTGAATCTTTCACTAAAAAAATAAACTTTAACAAAGTAGTTCAACTGCTTTTAACCAAATTGTTCAATTTTCTGAAATTTTCTTTAAAAGTTATTTTTTTTTATGAGTAAAAAAATTTCCCAGCTATCTTAATATTTGTGTACTATTTCGAAGCCCTTAAAAAATCTCTAAAATTTTAAAAATTTTATTTGGAAATCTTCAAAAACCTACATTATGATGTCATTTTTTTAAATTATTTTAAATTTCCCATTGTTTTCTGAAATGTTTTCAAAATTTCTAAATATCTTTTTAAATTATTAGAATTTTTCCTAACATTTTTTTTTAATCTTTCAAAATGAAAAAATCCTTGTTTTGAAATGTTTTAAAATTTTTTTTATTTTTCGGATTATTTTTTGAAAATAAAAATTTATTAGAAAGTTTCCCAGGAAGTTTAAGATTTTTTTCATTATCTTGTAACCTTTCAGAATTATTAAAAAGCTTCTTAATTTTTTGTTTGAAATTTTTAAAAATTTATATTATGTTTTACATTTTTTTAATCTTTTCAAATTTAAAATTATTCTTGAATGCTTTTAAAACTTCTGAATATTTCTTAAACTTACTCAAATTCTTTCTAAAATTTTATAATCTTGCAAAATTGAAAAATTTTCGACATTCTTTTTCTGAAATTTAGGAAATCATTTTAAATGTTTAGAAATCTTTTTCAATTTTCTTTTAAAATTCAATTTTCAGAATGAAGAATCATTGGAAATTTTTCGAGAAATCTTAAGAAAAATTTTATATTGTATTGTATTTTTTTAAATTCTGTATAAGTTTAAAAATTTTATTTGAAAATCATCAAAAATCTACATTTTGTTTTATATTTTCGAACTCTTTTAAAATTTGAAATATCTGTATAAAATATTCTTCAAACTTTGACATATCTTTTAAAATTATTCGACTTTTTTTAAATCTTTCAAAATTAAAAAATTTGCATTTTTCTAAAATGTTTGTACTCTTTTTTCTTTAATTTTCTTTAAAAATGATTTTTTTTTTTGTTTGAAAAATAATTCGAAATTTTTACAGAAAGCTAATAAAATTTTGCTTATTCTATTGCATACTATCAAAATTATTGAAAAGCTTCCTCATTTTTGGTTTGAAATTTTTAAAAATCTACAGTTTGTTAACAATTTTTTTAATCTTTTAAAGTTTGCAATTTTTAGTTTGAAATTTTTTTAAATTTACATTATGTTTTAAATTTAAAAAATTGTCAAGTTCAAAATTATTCTTGAATGCTTTAAAAACTTCTGAATGTCTCTTAAACTTACTCAAATACTTTCAAAAATTTTATGATCTTGCAAAATTGCAAAATTTGACTTTAAAATTTTCTACATTCTTTTTCTAAGATTTAGGAAATCATTTAAAATGTTTTGAAATATTTTACAAATTTTCTTTTAAAATTAATTTTTCAAAATAAAGAATCATTTGAAATTTTGCGAGAAATCTTCAGAACATTTTTGTATTGTAATGTATTTTTTAAAATCCTGTATAAGTTTAAAAATTTTATTTTAAAATCATCACAAATCTAAATTTTGTTTTAAATTTTTTGTACTCTTTTCGAATTTTAAATATCTTCATGAATTTTTTTCCAAGCTTCTAATTATCTTTTAAAGTGATTCGAATTTTTTTAAACTCTTTTAAAATTAAAAAATTTGCCTTCTTCTAAAATGTTGTAATTTTTTTTTTTTCTTAAAAGAATTTTTTAAAGAATAAATTATTTGAAATTTTTCCAGGAAGCTTGAGAACGTTTTTTTTTTGTTCTCTTGCAATCTTTCAGAATTATTAAATAGCTTCTATTTTTTTAATGATGACAATCTACATTTTGTTTACAAATTTTTTAATCTTTTCAAATTTAAGATTTTTATTTAAGAATTGAATATTTTGTAATATTATATAATTATAATTATTATCATTATAATGAATGCTATATATAAAATGCCGTATTATAATTACAATATTGCAAAATTGAAAAATATTGCTTTTAAATCTTCAATTTTTTTCGAAAATTTATGAAATCATGTGAGACGTTTTGAAATCTTTTTCAATTTTCTTTTAAAAATTATTTTTAAAAAAATCATTTGAAATTCTCCCAGGATTCTTGAGAAAGTTTCTTATTCTCTTGTAAGCTTTCCAAATTTCAAAAATCTTCTTTTTTCAAAATCTTCATAAATATACATTAAATTTTTTTTTATAAATCTTCTCAGTATTTAAATTATTTTCAAACCTTTTCAAAAATTCTAAAACTTCTAAACATCTTCTAAAATAATTCAAAGTTTTCCTCAAATTTGTTTAAAACTTGGAAAACTAACAAAATTGTTCTAAAATCTTCTAAATTCTTTTTTGACATATTTGAAATCTTCAGAACTTAAAATTAATTGACGGTATTGAAAGTATTAAAAAAGTTTAAAAATTATGGTATGATAGCAAAACACGAAGAATATAATTATTTCCCAATATTTTATCATTAATTAAAATAACTTATTTGGACATTTTCATTTACAAAATTAATGATACAGCAAATTTTTAATCTTAAATCTTTGAAAAAGATCTAAATATCTCTAAAGCTAACTCGAATTTCATCTAAAATTTTAAAATCTTGCAAATTTGAACTCGGGAGGTGGTTCTCTGCAGTTTTCCTCTCCCCTGGCCAAACATCCAGGAAAATGCGTGTACTTCTAATAAAGTCTTATATCAATTAGACAATGGCATTGATATACATATATCAATAATAAAGTGATAGAAACAATACAAACGGGCTATTAACCCTAGGTCACTGACGCTATAAAACTAACAGGCCTTGACAGGTTGAAGGTTCAATACGAGGTTCAATAGTACAATTGATATAATTTGCTATCATCAAATCATATTATCGTACTATTGCAATTCCAACAACAAAGTTATAAGCCTATTCGAATATTTCCGATTTTATCCGAGTCCAAAAGTACATTGGATTTTTTTTCGAATTCTCATGCATATAGCCCCCAAAATTGTTCGAATCCACGAAAAAATAAACGCATTTTTTTTAATGTTGTATTTTCCATAAAAATTTAGGGAATTTTATTCGTCCGGGAAAAGTCAGGGATTTGAAAAAAAATCTTGTAAAAATCAGGAAATTTTAAAAATGAAGTTTTGCGGTAACACTGATATAATAATCTTGTTAGTAACTTATTTGCCTTTTATATTTATATTTCTTTTTTTACAGTTGCTTCCTCCTGAAGATTATCTTTCTAGTTAGAAATTTTATTATTTGTTTGAAAATTCAACTATTTGGTTAAAAAGCCAACCTTATTGGTTGAAAATTGAACTGTTTTGTTAAAAATTCGTCTTTTTGGGTTGAAAATTCAACTATTTTGTCAGAAAATTTACTTTTCCAATAAAATTCAGATAATGGTATTGAAAAGACAACTGAAATCTTCTATGGGTGAAAATTCAACTTTTAAACAAATTTTTTTTTTAATTTAAAAATTCATCTATTTTAGTAGAAATTGCATCTTTCTTATATGAAAAAGCAACTGCTTGGTTAAAAATTATATTGTTTGAATTTTGGTTGAACCACTTTGTCAAGAAATAATTTTTTGTTGAAGATTCATATTTTTAGTTGAAAATTCATATCTTTGGTTGGGAGTTTAACTATTTTATTAAAAATGTATCTCTTTTAATTGAAAATTCGACTGCGTGGGTAAAAGTTGAATTGCTTTGTTGAAAATTAATTTTTTTGAAGGATGGTTTATCTCTTTGGTTGAAAATTTAGGTACTTTTTTTGCTGAAAATTTATATCTTCTGGTTGAAAATTCAATTTTTGTACAAAAAAATCGTATTTTCCATTGAAGTTTCAACAATTTATATGAACTTTTTTTTCTTTCATACAGATTTTACACTTTTCCCCTATTTTACTCTTTCCTCATTTCTTAAAGAATCCTTTTTTGTCCCTGTTTTTTTTTAAGAAACCTTTTTTTTCTCGATTTTTCTCTTAAATGCGAACTTAATTAGAAGAATCCAATAAGAAAATCCAACTATTTTTTTTTTGTTAATTTTTTTTTCTTTAAAAAGTATACTATTATACTT